>PVIW01007265.1:0-60181 GCA_004026585.1 Noctilio leporinus | reverse complement strand
ATTAAGTACAATGTAAACCTTGTTGCCTACTGACAAGGAGCTGGCATCTTAGTTGTGGGCAATGAGAAAAATACAGTATACAATTGTGAGAAATGTACTCTCCCAGTCTGTAAAACAAATGGACAATGAGGCCAGGAGTATAGCAAAAATGGGGTGTTTATTTGTGTTCTTACAAGAGCGGATGCCTGACTGGCACACTGAAGTGGGAGAAATGAATGAATTTATCCCTGACTCCAGCAATCCCTCCCCCTTTCCTCATTGGCTGAGTACTTTGGAGTCACAATCTGCAGGGATCCTGCCTAAGGAGGTGATTGGGCACTTTAAACCCTAGTGAGGGCAACTTTTGGTATGAATGTGGCCTTCCTTCCGTTCCTTTGTTCTCAGAGGTAACCACAACTAATTTAGTCACGTCCTCACTTCGTTAATCCTGTTAACTCAGAGACCTCCTGATTCATTTGCTGTTTGGCCTAGCCGTTGTTAATTATCCACTGTGGTTTAGCCTGGTTCAAAAGTCACTTGCTACTTTCTCATAATTGGAAGCCTTGGTATCTTTTTACTATAACCTTACATGGAAGAAGGGACAAGTGATATTTCTTATAAGAGGACGGATCCCATTCACAAGGACTCTGCCCTCATGATCTTGTCACCTCCCAAAGCTCCCTCCTCCGAATACCATCACCTTGGGGGTTAGGATTTCAACACTGAATTCAGAGTTAATCCTGCTAACTCAGAGACCTCCTGATTTGTAGTCTGACTCAGTCACTGCTTAATCATTCCCTAAGGTGGTATAGTCCAGTCTGAGAGTCACCTTTCTCCTTATTCCCTACACAATGAAGTGTTAAGTAATACAGTATGAAAAATTTGTAGGATATGGATAATAAAAAAAAAGTGAAAACTTTATGAGACTTAAACATCTCTTTATTAATCTTTATGTATGTGTGTGTGCACTTTGGAATTATTTTTATTCTAAATGATTAAAATAAAAATATTTTAGCACTTAAAATAACAGGCCAGCATCTAGAAAACCTGAGTCTAAAAAATACTAAATGAGGTTCTCTGTACCTATGGCTATACTGTAACAAATAGATAATCCCTAATCTAAAACCAAACTAACCCAAATCTCTATTCTCTCAAATGGCTATTCTGCTTTGCTCTCACAGGTACTTGTTCTCTTATTTTCAATTTTACTTCTTCTTCCTTAAGATAATTTTTTGAATGTGAACGTACTAAGCTTGTTTGTATGATTTTCTATTTGCTTTTGGGCTAACGAATGAAAACAAGCTAGAAGCAATGCAAATAAGAAATTTTGTCCTTTTTTTAAAATTAAAAAAAAAAGATTTCATTTATTATTTTTAGAGAGAGGGGTAGGGAGAGAGGCAGAGAGGGAGAGAAACACCAACATATGGTTGCCTTTCACCTGCCTCCAGCTATGGACCTGGCTGGAAACCTGGTTTGCAACCTGATTATGTGCCTTAACTGGGGAATCGAACCAATGACCTTTGGGTTCGCAGTCTGGCACCTTATCCACTGCCACCAGCCAGGGCTTGACCTTTACTCCTTTTAAAATACTAGGCAACCCAAAGGTCGCTGGTTCAATTCCCCAGCCAGGGAACATAACCAGGTTGCAAGCCAGGTCTCCAGCCAGGTCTGTGGCTGGAGGCAGGTGAAAGGCAACTATACACTGCTGTTTTTCTCCCTCTCTGCCTCTCTCCCTTCATCTCTCTCTGGAAATAATAAATATAATCTTTTAAAAAATTAAAATAAATAATCAAATACTAGGCAAGAAGTATTCAAAGTGATGAAAAGCAAGGACCTGCAACCAAGATTACTCTGTCTAGCAAAGCTATCATTTAGAATGGAAGGGCAGATAAAGTGCTTCCCAGACAAGGTAAAGAAGCTAAAGGTGTTCATCATCACCAAGCCATTATTATGTGAAATGTTAAAGGAAACTATATAAGACAAAGAAGAATATCAAAACTATGAACAGTAAAATGATTACAAACTCACAACTATCAACAAATGAACCTAAAGAGAGAGAGAGGGAGAGAGAGAGAGAGAGAAAAGAAAACCAAAAACAAACTAAGCAAACAACTAGAACAGGAACAGAACCATACACATGGAGATCATGTGGACAATTATCAGTGGAAAGAGTAAGGGGGAGAAGTGGGGGAAATGCGCAGGGTTCAAGAAGCCTAACTGGTTTGATAGGTACAAAATAGGGACATTAGGTAAAGTAAAAGAAGAAGCCAGAAAATATAGACTTGAACTACAGCTGCAGAGGGTGAAGGGATTGCTGGAGGAATGGGAGTATGGGGTAGAGTGGGGGGAGGAAAGGGCAAAAATATACTTTAAAAAAATTAAAATAAAATAAAGTATTAGTTATTTGGCAGGTTTGCAAGAGTTCTAATGCCCCCTAGTGGTCAGTCATAATAGTACTATCGGTCCACATTTACTCTGCAAAAACTTTAATGACATAAACAATAGAGAAGGCTGTAATTCAAAACTAGTTTCCAAAGTTTTCTTTGAATAGTAGAGGCCACAGAGTACAATGGTTAATACACAGTTTCTGGAGTTAGACTGCCTCAATCCAAACACCAGCTTCACCACTTATTGGCTGTTTGAGAGTGGGCAGGTGCTGATTAATCCTTTCATGTCTCAGTTCCCTGTCTGAAAAATGAGAATAAAATAATATCATAACATTAGTATGAGGATTAACAAAACTGTTATTACAGAGCACTTAGAATAGTAACGTTTACATATTAAGCATAAAATAAAGTTTGTTAAATAAATTATAGCACAACAATACCAGCGAGGATATGGAGAAAGGGGACCTTTTTTGCACTGTTGGTGGGCATGAAGACTGGTGCAGCTACCAAGGAAAGCAGTATGGAGACACCTCAAAAAATTAAAAATGGGTCTGCCTTTTGATCCAGCTATCCCTCTTCACTTATGGGACCATATCTAAAGGAACCAAAGAAACATTAATTTGAAAGAACATAAGCACTGCTAATTTCATTACAGAGTGATTTATAATCATCAAGATATGGAAGCAGCCCAAGTGTCCATCAGTAGATGAGTGGATAAAACAATTATAAGACATTTACACAGTGGAATACTACTTGGTTGTGAAAAAAGAAAACTTTACACTTTGCAACAGCATGGATGGACTTGGGGAACATTATGCTTAGCAAAATTAGCCAGTCAGAGTAAGACAGACACTATGTGATTTTACTCATATATGTATGTGGAATCTAATTAACAAACTGAAATAACAAGCAAAACAGACAGAGATAGAGAACAGAATGACAGCTAAGGTGGGGGGGAATGTAGAGGCTGGAGGGATTGAGGGAAAAGGGAAAAAGACTCATGGACATGAACAACAGTGGTGGTGATTGCCAAGGGGAGAGGGGTGTAAGGGGACTAAATGATAATAGAAAAATACAATTAAGAAAGAAAATAAAAAATAAAAATGTTTAGATCCTGGCTGGTGGCTCAGTGGATGGGCACCAGCCTATGAAACCAAAGGTCGCTGGTTCGATTCCCAGCCAGGGCACATAACCAGGTTGCAAACCAAGTCTCCAGCCAGGTCCATAGCTGAAGGCAGGTGAAAGGCAACCATACATTGATGTTTCTTTACCTCTCTGCATCCCTCTCTTCTCCTCTCTCTAAAAATAATAAAATCTTTTTAAAAATGCTTAGAATTCCAAAAAAGTAAAATAAAATAAATAAGTTATAACAAATCATTCTTTACTCTTTTATATTTCTGCTAAAATAAGAAAATATCTTCTTTGGGTGCAAGGTTATCTAATAATAAATAATTATGTGTCAGGATAGGTTGCAAGCCAGGTCTCCAGTCAGGTCTGTGGCTGGAGGCAGGTGAAAAGCAACCATACATTGATGTCTCTCACCCTCTCTGCAACTCTCTTTTCCCCTCTTTCTAAAAATAATAAAATAAAATCTTTTTAAAAATTATTAAAAAAATAATTTTGTGTCAGGAGATTAAAAAATAGACTATTTATTTACTTATTTTATTAAGACTTTTCTTTTAGCCTTAACTTGTGTGGTTCAGTTGGCTGGGCATCATCCTGCAAAGTGAAAGGTCACTTATTCTATTCTCAGTCAGGGCACTTACCTGGATTGTGGGTTCCGACCCCAGTAGGGATGTGTGTGAGAGGCAACCAATTAATATTTCTCCCTCAATCAATGTTTCTCTCCTTCTTGTTCTCTCTTACTTCCCCTTTCTCTAAAAGAGGAACAAACAAACAAAAAAACCCATTTTTTTAGAGCACTTTAAGTTTACAGTAAATTGACAGGAAGGCATAGGGATTTCCCATATGCCTCCTGTCCCTGCACTTGCTTGGCCTCCCCAACTACCAGCATCCCCCATCAGATAGAACATTTGTTCTAACTGATGAGCCTCTTGATACACCATTATTACCCCAAATATACAGTTTGTATATGGTTTACTCTTGGTCTTGTACAGTCTGTAAGTTTGGACAAATGTGTAATGACATGTATCCATTATTAGTATCATACAGAGGATTTTCACTGCCCTAAAAATCCCCTATGCTCCAACTATTCATCTCTTTACTCCCCCAAACCCCTTGAAAACCGCTGATCTTTTGATTGCTTCCATAGTTTTGCTCTCTCCAGAATGTCATAAAGTTGGAATCATATAGTACGTAGACTTTTAAGATGAGCTGCTTTCATTTTGTAATATGCATTTAAGGTTCTCTCATATCTTTTCATGGCTAGATAGCTCATTTCTTTTTAGCACAAAATATATTTCATTGTCTGGATGTACCACAGTTTATTTATCCATTCACCTATTGAACAACATACGGTTGCTGTCAAGTTTTGTCAATTATGAATAAAGCTGCTATAAACATTTGTGTGCATGTGCTTGTGTAGACATCGTTTTTAACTCCTTTGGGTAAATACCAAGGACTGTGATTATTAGGTCATCTAAGAGTATGTTTAGTTTTGTAAGAAACCTTCAACTGTCTTCCAAAATGGTTGTATCATTTTATATTCTCACCAGCAACAAATTAGTGTTCCTGTTGTTTTACATCCTTGTCAGCACTTGCAGTTGTCAATGTTCTGAATTTTGGCCATTCTAATAGGTGTGTGTTATCTCATTGTTGTTTTAATTTGCATTTCCCTGATAACATATGATGTGGAGCCTCTTTTCATTTATATATCTTCTTTGGTCAGGTGTAACTTTATTTTTTAGAACAGTTTTAGGTTTACAGAAAAATTGAGAAAATAGTACATAGAATTCCCATATATCCTGCACCCAGTTTTTCTTATTATTACCACCTTACATAAGTATGGCACATTTGTTACAGTGTATGAACAAATATTGATGTCATTATGAATTAAAGTTCATTGTTTATTTTGATTCCCCTAGTTTTTTACCTAATGTCCTTCTGCTAATCTAGGACCTCATCATCCAGGATGCCACATTATACTTAGTGCTTATGTCTCCTAGGCATCTCTTAACTGATGGTTTCTTACATTTACCGAGTTTTGGGTGAGACTTTGATAGTTTTGAGGAGTGCTGATTAAGTATTTTGTAGAATTTCCCTCAATTGGAATCTGATGTTTTCCTCTTGATTGGGTTAGGGTTCTGAGTTTGGGGCAGGAAAATTCCAGAGGCAAAGTGCCATTTTGATCATATATTATCATCACTTGTGATTGTTGATGTTGATCTCAATTACTTGGCTGATACAGTTTTTGTCAGGTTTCTTCAGTGTAAAATTATTCTATTTCCCTCCTTTCCATCCTTTCCATAATCTTTGGAAGGAAGTCACTATGTACAGCCTATACTTAGAGAGTAGGGATTTATGCTTCCTCTCCTTTAAGCAAAATATCTATATAAATTACTTGAAATTCTTCTTCATGGACAATTTGTCTCTTCTATTTACTAATTTAATCAATCATTCATTTAAATAGGCACTGACTTATAGATATTTATTGTTATACTTTGAGTCATTAACAAATATTACTTTTATTTTTATTATTTTTGCCCAAATTGTTCCACCTTCTCCTTTGTCATACATTTACTAATATAGTTTTTTAAATCACATTTTTATTTTCTGGCATTACAAGATGATCCAGGATCATCTTATGTATTTTTTGCCCCAGCCCTAGAACCAGCCATTTCTCCAAAAAGTCCTAGTTCTTTTTATTGAAGAATAATATTATAATTCAAGATTCGGCACTAGATGTGTTCATGTGAGGGATGGTGACATTTCTTTTAAGGCCTCTGTTAAGTATATACCCAGAAATATATGGGTGTATACTAATCAGTATACATCTATATCTATATCTATCTAAATCTATAAATAATTCTACATGTTACCATATAGCTATATAAAGCTAAACAAGAGTTCTTACTGATGTCTTCAACTCTAATTCATCATGTCATGGATCTTTCTGGACTCCTCCCCTTCCTTATCTGTAAATCCTCAATCTAACAGAGATACCCAACTCACTTCCATTTACTCAATGGTTCAGTTCTAGTACACAGGGATAGCAGTATCATAATCATTAACCCAAACCTCCAAGAGGTAACTTTATAAACTTGAGTTCTTCTATGAAAGTTCTTTTGCCTTGAGTCAGTTGATAGGTTCCATTCATTTCCAATTTTGCTTAAGATCAACACCTTTTCCCCCTACAGCATTCAGTGAGGTTGGTTCATACATTAAAAAAAAAATCTTTATGGGTGCTTTATTCAGATGGTTGGCGATTTGAGAAGACAGCAGGTTTTCACCCTAACAGACTGTCTTCTGTTTCATACTTTTTTTTTAAAAAGATTTTATTTCATTATTTTTAGAAAGAGGGGAAGGAAGAGAGGCAGAGAGGGAGAGAGACATCAACGTATGGTTGCGTTTCACCTGCCTCCAGCCACAGACCTGACTGGAGACCTGGCTTGCAACCTGGTTATGTGCCCTGGCTGGGGAATCGAACCTGTGACCTTTGGGTTCGCAGGCCGGCACCTTAACCACTGTGCTACCAGCCAGGGCTTGTTTCATACATTTTTAATACAGTTAGAATTTTTGTCATGGTTACTTCTCCTTCCTGAAATTCTCTGACCTCTGAAATGATTTTATTTTAATTTTCAGGTAATGTTTCACTTTCTGTATTGTACAGTTCTAAAGGTTTTGATAAATGCATGATGTCATTTATCATTAAATATTATGCAGAATAGTTTCATCTCTTTAAATGTCAACTATACCTCACCTTCCTACCTCTCCACCCTGAAACCCTGGCAACCACTCTTTTTATTGTTTCTATAGTTTTGCCTTTTCCAGAATGCCATATAATTAAAGTCAGATAGCATGTAATAATTTCATACTGGCTTATTTCACTTAGAAATATGCATTTAAAATTCTTCCATGTCTTTTTCATGGTTTGATAGCTCATTTCTTTTTATCTATGAATAATACCCATTTAATGAATATACAACATATCCAGCCAGGCAATGCTTTAATAATTGAATATGCAGAGACAGAGAAAAAATCATCCTTATCCTGGAAAAGTTTACTGTCATTGGAGTTATTAGCACACAAGTAAATTACAGTAAGATAACAACTATATTACATGTATAATCAAAGTGCTGTGGGCACCCATTTAAAAAAGTGGATATCTATGTGGGAATGTGATGAGTTGGCATTTATCTTTGGCCTTGAAAAATAAGTAGGCATCTGAAGATGAGAAGGAAGATGGTAAATAAAAATGAACCTCCAACAAGTATTGCAAGAAGATGAGAGATATTGCCTCAGATCTGGATTATAAGTCTATTTTTCTAGTCTGTACTCCTAACCTCAGCTTTGGATTTGCAGGTCAGGAAAAAGAGAATTTGTGTGCCCCTTCACTTGGATAATAACAATGACAATGGCTCTCACTCATTCAGTACCTACTACCATGTGCCAGGCAGCACTATGCACTTTACTCATATTTTTCCCTCACAGATATGGACCTGCATGTGTGAGAGACATACATGCAAAGATATGAAAGGATTCCATTGTTCTTCCTGTTGGAAGCTGATATGACTGATGGTGATTGCTACTTAAGTGTGTGTGAGTGACCAATGGGACATTGTCTTACACGTGTAAAGAAAGACTGTACTTTAAGATATACCTGCAGCTGACACTTTCAGCCCTTCCTCATCCCAGTTCATCTTTTCCAGGCCTCAAAGCTTAAAAAGAGTCCATCTCACTACCACTGCTGCATCCCATGGACATGGCCACCTCCTCTATCTTATCCAGGGATCAGGCTTCAGGAACACCTCATTTTCTTCGTCACCTCTAAGATTCTGTATTTACCCAAACAATTCTAGAAACTGGCACCAGAATTGGAGGACACCAAGCTTTGCCTTTATAAAAGTAGCAAAACGAGGTCAAGTTTCTCTGGACTCTTTTGCCATGTAAGTTTCCTAAATAAAATCAAAGCAAATCTGTTGATCTGTATTTAGGCTGCCTGCTTCCTACTCAGAGAGTTCAAAACTAAACTCTTCTCCCTCATGTTGACTATACTATATGGCAAGGCCTTGAGGTTAGGCCAACACTCTATGGAGGCCAACAGAACAGCCCTATTTGGGGATAGAGTTCTCTATGGCAAAGAACTACAGAAATGCAGAAACTGGAAGAGTTCAAGCTGTCTCAGTTCTACCTCTCCTTGATCATTGTGACTTTTGGCACTGGAAGATGGCATGCTAATTTGTACAAAAAAATAAATGACCAGTTGAAGATAATCTTTGATGAAGATTTGGCAACCCTATTGAGTAAATGTTGCAAATATTGGGGTATGCATTATTTTTGTTGGCCCAGAAGTTCATGGGCAGAAACTGGAGAACAATGAGGTTATCCCAAGGTCAGCAGGAAATCAGATCAAGGAGCTCAAGATCAAGCAATCAGGAGACTAGCAACTGCCAGACAGATAGGGAAGAAAGAGTCAAAGCTAAGGCTCAGTGAAAGAAGACATGACTTAGGCTGGGGGACTGGAGGTAGGAGGAGTTTAGGAACATCTCGATGAACTGGCAGATAATGACCCAGAAGGCCAGGGTCTGTGTCAGAGGTTCTCAGCTGAGGGCAATTGTTCTCCTCAGGGGACATTGGCCATATCTGGAGACATTTTTGGCTGTTACAACTGGTTGGGGGAGGATAATGCTGAGGGCATCTAGAGGCCATGGATGCTGCTAAAAATCCTACCAATCACAGGACAGCACCTATAACAAAGAATTACCTGGCCAAAAATGCTGACAATGGTGGGAGAAACCCTGGTCTAGCTGACTATAGTTATACAGGTTAAATTCCAAATTCCACTTATTCTTGGAATTTAAGCCAGAGGTAACGTGGATTATTTAGCCTACCTGGATAACAGCTTAGAAATAGACAATCCAGACTTTCATGTTTAGCATCATTAAGCAGACTTTGAGACTAAGCTGAGTATCTAAAAATTGCTCCAGAATAATAAATAGCTTATACCTCAAAGTTCCTCTCACAACACAAAGATAATTGCACCCTACCTAAGGCTGTGAGACTGTGACATGTTCAGAAGCCATTAAGGAGAGTGTGGTACATAAAATAGATATATATTGAGGTATTAGTATCTCGGAGAAGACCCCTCCCATTGCAAAAATAGGGAGAGGAATGAAATTGACAAGCAGCTTCTCCTTTGATGTAAGTCATCTGTGTACTAAATGTGCAGAATTGTCTTAATGTCCCCAAGGCCAGGGCTTGTGGAGCAGGTCCATGCCAGGGCAGTGAGAGGGCAGATCTATTCTGGATTCTACAGTTGCCTTGACTTGCTGTTTGAACTAAAGTAACATCTGACTTTTTTCCTGGTGCAGACTTTCCTTACAGTGTGAAGGTCAAAATTATCATCAGCTGGAGGGGCAGCCTGAGGGAAAGAGGGGAAGAGCAAATTAATTGAGCTGCTCAGGTTGCTAGGCACTATCCTCTCTTAAACCTCAGAATATCTGTGTTGGCTCTGTGATGACAGTACTGTGGAAATGAAGTGCTATTTATAGTTCTGCATCTATGTTAGCATATATGCTTTTGTTTCTCATATTAATTATAATAATGTTTGTTCTCAAAAAACATATTTGTCCAATTGCATTAAATATTAATTGAACACTTATACACAAAGCCCTATGTTTGGTGTTATATGGTTCCTGACTACAAAAAGGCTTTCTTTCCAGTGGGGAAGCATACATTCACACAAATAAATTACAATACGATGTAGCATGTGACTATTTCTATGGACTAAAGTTTTAAATTGGGGTAATAAACTAATTTCAAGGATGAGCCACCAACTGACAGGGATCTCAGCTTTCTAGGGAGATGAAGCATGTGTGTGAGAGACCGCTGAGACTCTAGACGAAAGGGTAGAAAGAGAAGATGAAAGGCTCGAAAGACGAACTTCACCTACCTCATAATTTTGTCTAATTGCAGCAATTGTCTAATTGTCTAATTGCCTATGATGTCAGAACTATGGTTGTCAATAGGTCTTTACTATTGTACTTTTAGTATTCTGCCTTAGTGAGACACATTTCCGAGTATACCAAACATTACACTATCTCTTACTAACAGATAAGCAGAAGTGTCACCAAATTTTTCAGTAAATTATGGAAGAAAATCTTAACATTGAGAAAAATATATCCATTAACTTCTTTCCTGATATTGAAAAAGATGGGCTCTGTTTAATTTTAGCTCTTGAAGTAAGTGCTTTGAGAACCCTAGGTCAGTTGGAAGCATCAGAACCTGTGTAGAAGTCCAGATCATGGAGCTCTTTTGGTTCTGGTTTGCTAAAAGATTTGGTAAGGGCATTAGTTCAGAGAAGAGAGTAATGTAAGGAAGCCACTCCTGATCATAAATACCCTCCCCTCATTAAATCATACCAGGAAGATCAACAATTCAGTCTCTTTAAAGAAACTATCTAAGTTAGTTATGATTTGTGAATTATATTTATAATTTACATACCATAAAATTCACCATTCAAAAATGTACAATCCAGTGGCTTTTTAGTATTTTTACCAGGTTGTACAACTATTGCTACTATCTAATTCCGGAACAGTTTCATCACCCCAAAAAGAAACCCTGAACCCATTGGCAATCCTTGTACCTTTCCCCTCTCCTCAGCCACTAATCTACTTTAACCAACTATGGGTTTGCTTATTTCTGGACATTTCATTTAAATGGCATGTGGTCTTCTGTGACTGGTGTCTTCCACTTAGAATTATGTTTTAAGGTTTTTCCCATGTTGTAGCATTTATCAGTACTTCTTTCCTTTTTTACAGTCAAATAATATCCTGATGTGTGGATATACCAAATTTTAAAATCTATTCACCAGTTGATAAGCATTTGAGTTGCTCCCACTTTATGGCTATTATGAATAATGCTGCTATGAACATTTGTGTACAAGTTTTGGCATGGACACAGTTTTTCAATTCTCTTGGCTATAAACCCAGGAGTAGAATTGTTTGGTCATAAAAAGGTCACTCTTAAGGCCAAGCCACAAGGGAAGGTTTTTTTTTTTTTTTTTTTTAAATAGACTATATTTCCTAGAACAGTCTTAGGTTCAAAGTAAAGTTAATGATTTTTCACACAATGATTTCTGTTTATACCCCTTGTCCTGACACGTGCACAGCCTCCTTCGTTGTCAAATAAGGAAGCTTTGAAATTGTCCCTATTTCATTGTGAATGTTTCCTCTCCTGGCACCTTGGAGAGGAATTTTAATTAGGAAGCAGGGGTTGGGGAAAGCATATTAGAACTTCGGGCAGGGTGAAGGAAGACATTCACATTAGAACTCAACAGAAATATCTCATCCTGAGCTCTCCCAGTTTCACCAATGGACAAAACCCCCTAAACTCTGAGCCAAAAATTCCTGAGCATGGATACTAGCTCACTTGGCTTGTGATTTGACCTAGCTTTGATAAAGCTATGAAATATTCTGGTTGACTCAGTTTTGGTCATGTATATATAGACGAGATTGGGCACATTCAGGGTGGTATGGCCATAGACCATGTATATATAGAATGATACTCATCAAACTCAAAATAATGATTACCTCTGGGAACCGAGAGGGGTAACATTCAAAGGGAGTTTAGCATTAGTTTAATGTTTTAATTTAAAATACTTTGAATATGAAAAATAATAATAAAATAAAATACTTTGAATATGACCCTGACTAGTGGGTTGGGTATTGCTGGTTCAACTCCTGGTCAGAGCACGTGCCTAGGTTGTGAGCCAGGTCCTCAGCTGGGAGCATGAGAGAGACAACTGATCAATGTTTCTCTCTCCCTCTCTTTTTCCCTCTCTTTCTCTTTCTCAAATAAATAAATAAATAATCTTTAAAATAAAATGCTTTGAATATGTATATACATCTTTTAAAAAATATATTAGAGACACAGAGAAATATTATTTATTTTAAAGTAGTTTATTAATGTATTACAGTTGTTTCATTTTATCCCCCAATGCTCCCCCCTGCCGCACTCATCCCATTCCGCTCTCACAGTCAATCCCCACCTCCTTGTCCATGTCTATGGGTCATTCATACTAGATCCTTGACTAAGTCCTTCTCTTTCACTCCCTCTCTCTCTTCCCCCACCCCTCTGGTCACCATCAGTTTGTTCCTTGTTTCCAAGTCTCTGATTTCATTCTGCTCATCTGTTTGTTTTGTTTATCAGTGTCCTGTATTAGGTGAGATCAGATGGTATTTGTCTTTCACTGACTGGCTTATTTCACTAAGCATAGTACTCTCCAGTTCCATCCATGTTGTCCCAAAAGGTAGGAGCTCCTTTTTTCTTTCTGCTGTGTAGTATTCCATTGTGTAAATGTACCACACTGTTTTGATCCTTTTATCCACTGATTGGCACTTAGGCTATTTCCAGCACCTAGCTATTGTGAGACAGAGAGAGAAGAGAGAAATATTTTTTAAAAGTAGTATAAGCATGAAAAAAGACTGGAAGCAATGATTTTGAATGGTAGAAATATAACTGCTTATTTTCCTTTTTATTCTTTTATTAACTTTCAACTCACCCTCACTAAGAAAAACATAATATAAAACAAAATTAATCATAAAAAATGGCAGAATTAAACTATTGCTAAGAAGGCTTTTACTGAAATAAGCTGATGAAATAGCTTAACCACTATTTTCTGCAATGCCAAACTCACATTCTTATACTTTCAGTTCCTAGGCTTAGGATTTATCTTTTTCTTTTCTTTTTTTAGCCATTTTCTTTTTAACATAGTGCTGATGTTCTGAAACTTAGTAGAAAGATGTATGACCTTGTGCCGTATCTCTACTTTCCAGAGTCATTTTAGATTCAGAACTGATTACATATTATCTCTAACCAGCAAAGTGATTCAGTTCTTTGAAATTGTAATTGGGATTCTCACTACAATAGTGCTGAATAGGGCAACTCGGTGTGGTTTGGGAAGTGAGAAAGTTGTGTAGTAAGGATTTTGTTTGTTTGTTTGTTTTTTGTTTTAGCAAATGACATCAAGCTTGGACTGGAAGGATGGGTGAAGAGGGAGAGGGATACAGGTGGGAAGGCTGTGAGGCTAGAGAGCACAGCCCATTCCAGGAACTAAAAGGTTTGGCTACAGCAGGGCATGAGGAGCAGTTACCTGAGATGAAGCTGCTGGGGTCAGCAGGAGGCAGATCTTATAGGGTCTTCTCAGCTTTATATGACTTGTAAGGCTGTTAAATTTTAGCCTCACAGCACAGGAAGCTGTAGAGGAACATTACTTTCCCCTCATTTAACATATATTTATTAAGCGTCATCTACATAACCATTACCTAAGTAAGACTCATAGTTTAGAAAAAGTATTTTTATCGCAATATGGAAAGTAAGAGGCAGTAAAAGTGAGTGAGGAGTAGTGAGTGGGCTTCTGAGGTCGATAGTGGGAGAAGGTCGTGGTTTGCACCGTGGAGGTGGTGCTGGGTGTAGAGGGAGGTAGGTGGATGATGTGGAGATTGACAGGCTTGGGGAGCAGGGTGCAGGAGTATAAGGAATAAGGGTATTAGTGGTTTAGTTTCCGAATAGTACAGCCTATAGGACTAGTGGGAAATTATTGGGGGGTTAAGTGTGCGCAGGCATTGTCACAACTACCAAACCGCAAAATGTTGGTTGGAGGGTCCCTGAGGAAGCAGGACAGTGGGCTGGGGGGATTCTCATCAACGCCTGTGGGATGAAGAGCTTGGGGGTGGGGGGGCGGGGCAGCCAACCATTTTTTAGACACCACGGGAAGATCTGCCTCCCACCGCACTCAGCCAACGAGGAACCGGGGGAGGGGTCTGCTCACTAGGTGGTAGTAGCCTCGTTGCGTTCACTGCTGGGGATGCCTGCCCACCAGACAGACACCCAAACTTGCAAGACCATCGTTAAAGCCTCACTTTCACTGTACTTTTGTCTTCAAGTCCATTTCCTGAGTTTTTGGACGAGAAGGGGTATTTCTCACAGGAGAGACTCAGGTATTGGGCACTGCACAATAGGCATTGGTGGATGGGGGTCAGCAAAGGGTTGGGGTATTTTGTTAGATTCCCAGGCATACCTACATAGTCCCCTGCTTCTTATCCTGTTACTACTTTAGAATGTACTTCGAGGACTGTGATAAAGCTTACAGAAGGATTAGCAGAAAACAGATGGCTTACCTACTACTTCTAAGTGAGCATATTTACAAAGGGTTGCTTACAAGATGTGGGAAGGATGTACCGGAAACACAAAGGATAACCCTAGGCGCCAACCAGACGTGATAAAATGGGAGAGAGCAGTTGCCAGGCCCAGAAGGAGGAGGTTCTATGATCTTTGATCAAGGATTTGGACAGGGAGGGAGCCAAGGGAGTAGAAATTTTCCCTGACTCACTCTCCTCCCTCTCATCAGTCCACAGCCTGGGATCCGCCTTGGTCAAGCCCAACCAGAAGCCAGAGGGCTGGGAAGGGCGGTGGTGTGTTCCTGTCAGGCTCCGGGGCCAGTGCCAGGTGAAGGATGGAGAGTGGACCTTGGGGGGCAAATGTCCTTCCTGGAACTCAGCCAATCAAACGAACAATTCAAACTTGCATCCCTTAGCCTTCATTGGAAAAGATTTTAAACACTTTAAATGGGAAACAAAAAATGGGAGAAGTGAAATGTTTTCAACTGTTGGAGGAAGTTCCTCCACCCACACTTATCTATTACTTTAGTTGTAAATTCTGATGAAAATAACCTTTTGGGATCTGCAGCTTTTGCAAATCTTTTTTGCAAGATCTTCTAAAATACATTTTAAGAAGGAAAGCATTTTATAGTGAAATTCAAAGGAATTTAGTTTGCATCCTGCCCAAATGTGTGGGTTGCTCTCTGAAACCTAGGCAACCCTTGGAGATTTTAGGTATCAGAACCAGGGAATCCTGGCTGAATAACAAAACTATTTTGTGGCAACATGAATCAGAGCCACCCAGGCTTTCTGCCTTTGTTCTCCCTATTACCCAAGTTATAGCAAAGTTGTTATTCTAAGCACATTGTCTCTATAAAAATCTATGACGAATCATGGAAAAGTCATCATTTTTGCTTAAACCTTGGCTGGTCAGCACATTTTCCATCAATGACCTAGTGAAAAAGGTAAACCAGGTGTCTTATTTCTTTACCTTCTAGAATGTTAAGATCCTGGAACAGGCTTTTAATATTTGTATTAATGGCTCTTGTTTCCACTGCAAGTTAACAATGATTATTTGTGGTCTGATAGTTCCCTTGGCATTACACCAAAAACAGGAGCAAGAAAGCACATTCTCAGCCAGAGAGGTTTAACATCTAAGCCAGACATTAATCTGTGAATCCAAATTTGCTTCCCTTCTATACACTCTTCTCTCCCTTGAGTAAAAATGTCATCTGACAGGTTCTTTGGTTTCCTGGCTCCAGAAAGCTATTTCAGCCCAGCAATTCCCAAAAATGTCACTGCATTTTCAAGTCAGTATAAACATCGATCTGTTTTCTTAAGTAAAATATTTGTCTCCAGGTTAAAAGAAATGAAGTACATATGTTTCTCTACTTGGACATTTAGTTAGCAAATATTCTCTTGAGGCAGAACTGCAGCCTGAGATTACTAATGTAGAATGGCCAACAGTAGGTTGTGAGGTGCTTACAAAGAAAATGGAAAGCTATCTCTTCTTTCCCTTACTTCCTCCGCCAGCTCTGTCTCTGCCACCCTAGCCCCACAAGTCAGTCCTTCCCATGAGAAAGATAAGAACAAGGGAAGGGGGAGGGGAAGGCTGTATAAAGAACTTGGAAAAGCTTGGTTTCTGAACATTTTAAATATCAACATTCAATAACAACAAAAAAGATTTGATTAAAAGCCTTAGAAGCTAAAGACAACTTAATTTTGCCTTTACTTTTATAAATTAAGGCTGGGAACAGAAATTTTAGTTAACGAAAATAAAAATTAATTTAAATAATCCACTTCTAAAATATATTATTTAGGGTGGGAGATGTTAGAGAAAGACAAGAGAATAAAGAGGTGAAGGAAGAAATAGAGACATGACCTTAATGATTGTCAAATTCCTGAGAAGCTGAGGTTTAATGTATTCATATATTTTTAAAAGATTTTATTTATTATTTTTAGAGAGAAGGGAAGGGAGAGAGGTAGAGAGGGAAACAAACATCAATGTATGGTTGCCTTTCACCTGCCTCCAGCTACAGACCTGGCTGGAGACCTGGCTTGCAACCTGATTATGTTCTCTGGCTGGGAATTGAACCAGTGATCTTTTGGGTTAGCAGACAAGCACCTTATCCACTGCCAACAGCCAGGGCTTTAATGTACTCATATTAATGTAAAAATATTAATAGCATTTTTGCATTACATTTAAAATTTTTATAACTATGGCTTATATTTTCCTTTAACAACTAATTTTTAGTATTTTAAATCAAATAATTTACAAATGTTTAAAATTTTTTAATAAAAATTTAAGGTGTACAACATGATGATTTTTTTATATTTCTTTTTTTAAAAGATTTTATTTATTATTTTTATGGATAGGGGAAGAGAGAGACGCAGAGAGGGAGAGCAGCATCCATGTATGGTTGCCTTTCACCTGCCTCCTGCTGAGGACCTGGCTGGAGATCTGGCTTGCAACCTGGTTATGTGCCCTGACTGGGAATTGAACCAGCAACCTTTGGGTTCGCAGGCTAGTGCCTTATCCACTGTGCCACTAGCCAGGGTTTGATTATATATATATATATATATATATATATATATATATATATATATATAGTGAAATGATTACTACAATTAAGCTAGCTAACATACTACGTCCTCACAGTCACCATTGTTTTTGTGCAATGAGTGCACCTGAAATCTATGTTCCTAGTGTTTCCAGGGTTCAATATAGTATTACTAAGTACAGTCATTATGCCTGTGCATTAGATCTTCAGGTTTCTCCCTGCTATATAACTATTAATTTTGTATCCTTTGACAAAAATCTTTCCATCCCTTTTCACCCACTCCCCTGCCCCTGGTAACTACTATTACATTCTTTGCTTCTATGAGTTCAAACATTTTTTGTTTTTGTTTTTGATTTCACATATAAGTGAGATAATATATTATTTGTCTTTCTCTGTTGGACTTATTTCACTTTGTAATGTCCTCCAGGTTTATCCTGATATGCCCTCATTCTTTGCCCACACACTCCTCTCTGGTCTGTTACAGAACCATTTCCACACTCCCAGGGCCTGCCTATTTTCTAATCTGACCTCTGAAATCTACATCATCCTAATTTCTATTGGCCTGGTTTATAATGAATAACTTTTTTTGCTTTGGTCTCTAATATTTATGACACCTGAATAAAACATTTATGGCTGACCCATTGCCCGGTTTAATAAGTGATCCTTGTCTTTTTCTGAGCAGTGGATCTAGTTACTAGCCCATGCTTTAGGCAGATGTGAGTTTGGATCTGACACTGCAAGTTTATCAGCTGCATGAGTTTTGGTTAAGTTAACCAAAACTAACTACTCTGAGCTTAAATTTTATTTTTTGTCAAATATGGACAAGGGGTCATTGTGAGAATTATTTGAGACTTCATATATAAAACAACTAGCATAATATTTGCCAGATAGATATTTTTCATTCTCCTTTCCTTCCAACCTGTCCAGTAGAGAAAAAAAAAATTAGAGGAGAAGCTATAATTTTTATGGGTGTTTAAAGTTCTGTTTTTTATATATATCTTACCAAGAAGAGCTTATGAGCACTTTAATAACTAAAGTTTCTAGCAACAGATCAGAAATCACGAGATAAGTCCTGACTGGTGTGGCTCAGTTGGGTGAGTATTGTCCAGCAAAACAAAAGGTCGCTGGTTTGATTCTCAGTCAGGACACATGCCTGAGTTGCAGGTTAGGCCTGGTCAGCATGCACAAAAGGCAAGAAGCACCAGGTCAGGGCACATACCAGAAGCAACCTGATCGACGTTTCTCTTCATCTCTTTCTCCCTCCCTTCCCCTTTCAATAATAATAATAATAAGAAGAAGAAGAAGAAGAAGAAGAAGAAGATTGGTGTCTTCGGTGTCCATGGCATTGTTCAATACTCTTGAATAATTCAATCAAATCTCAGTGTGACTCCCCCTCCCCCATCCCCCGTAGGCTTTTTCTTTTATTGCTTGGCTAACTATCCTGGCCTAATTTTCAGGAAAGGACTTGGGTAGAAAAATTAAACCTCTGAATATTAATCAGTTCCCATTCTTATAAATAGTAAACAGCATGAAAACTATTTGATAAAATTAATCCATTAAAAATCTCTGTTATAAAAGCAAACTCATTCTAAAAGGGTGTAAAAGAAGTTTGGCATAATGTTCCTCTAAAAAATAAATTATATATTTTTAATTTTATTGTTGTTGTATTACATCCATCCCCTTTTTGCTCCCCTCTGTCCCCCTCCCCACCCACCCATTACCCCCAAAGTCAATCCCACCTGTTGTCCATGTCAATTTTTTTTTTTAAGCAATAAGGGTGATAGCTGAAAAAACACATGGTTAAGAAAGCTGTTTCATAGAATATAAACTAGGAAGTGAAGAGAACCCCAGGGAAAATAATATATAATAAGAATGATCAAGGCACTGACATTAAAGAAAATAAACGGCCATTATAAATGAGTCCTGCATAAGGGAAAACACTCAGCGATTTAAACTGTGGAGATAATCCCATGATAGATAGACAAATCTGCTGGATGATGAGTACCTGGGGAAAGTGGGGAGGTACACACTGTAAAAGAGGCGTCTGGACACCTGACACCTCTCCAGCTCTCCTATAGGAAGATATTCCAGGTGTAACCAATCATGCTTGCTAATATCATATACTCCCTAGAGTATCTGGGATTTGGAATAATGAAGCCAATCTATACCACCTCCCTTCTAACACAATCCCAGGACTCTTCCCAACACCCTGAACCTGACTCAACATCAGAAGTGGCTGATCAAGTTAGGAACACAAAGGTCTATCCAGGTTCTGATGAAGCTGAGTCAAGACATTATGTAAACTCTTTGTCTCATAGAGGAACATGAGTTTTGGTTTGCCTCAGGCTTCCATTCTACCTGAACTGATTTTAATCCATAGCATCATTGCCTAGGCATCTAGCCTAACCTCCCAGAATACCCCAGGGCTAAGGAAGGAGTTAAAACAGGACTGTTCCAAATGAGAGCAGAGGACACAGACCTGCTCAATTTGAGCCTATGTCCTTAGGAATGGCTTAAAGTCAAACTAGGGACTTGGGCATTACTCACTAAAGTATTTGCTTTGTCATGGTACTGAAGATCAAAGGCAGGAAATATTATATTTTCATGTCAGTAACAGTTGAAGCTGACTTTCCTGCCTTTTCTGTGGTTTGTTTTCCCAGTAATTTTTCTTCTCTATTAGGCAATGTTAATGGTGAAGCAGAATGTGTAGATGTGGAGATTCTAGAAGAGAGAGCACAGCTGTAGGCAGTTGAGAAGAGAGATGCGGTAACTATTAAGTCCCTTTCTCCTTACCTCTCTCTTCTAAATACATCTCCATTCCTCCAGAAAAAGCAAGGTCCTATTTGCATAAGCAAATGGGTTTCATAGGTTGAGTCATTCTTACCCATGGACCCGTGAAGGTTTAAAAATGGTCTTAGGTGCCTCCCTATTGAGAGCAGCCCTAAATGCTACAATGATACTCTGAAGATAACCCCTTGAAGGTCCTGTTGAAAAGAACCTGGTTGCCTTTTGAATCCATCCTTGCTGGGCGTCAAGGCTTTTCCGTCCTTGCACTGGCATTGCAGGTGAGATCTACCGGAGTCCCAGCTAAAAGTGGAGTTCCTGCTTTCCCACCTTACTCCTGCTATCTTATTTATTAGGGGCTGGGCCCCATTCTCATTATCTCCCACCCCATCCATTTTGAGTAGATTGCCCTGAATGACACTACTCTGCTTAAAATTTCTGGGAATGAGATACATGTTAAGACCAGTGAACCCAGTAAATACATCCTTATCTCCCACCCCTTTTTTTTTCCCCTTTTACTATAAAAGAAGGTTCTTGATTAGAAGCAATGTTGTATGGTATACCATAATGGTGAATAAGGCATTAAGTGTCAGGGCAGCCTTGCTCAGAGAACCCACACTCAGAGACCGTTGTGGAATCAAGCCATGAGTTTATTGGGGGAAGGAAAATGGGGAACACGGAAAACAGAGAGTGGCAAGGGAAGAGACTTGTAGATAAGTTATCTTTGACTTGACATCGCTGGGTTGGGTTTTTATCCTAGCTGTTACTATGTGCAGTTACACAGGTATTCACTTCAAAGGAGAATTAGTTCATAAACAAAAAGTTCATTAACAAGCAGGCGCTAAGTAGGATTATCTGGTAGGCCATTTGCTTTTTTACCGCCTCACCAAGGATCTCCAGACAAGTTAACTTTATTAACTCATTCCCGAGAGTTTCTTGGGCAGGTTCCATTATCACCTTTTGGCCAGGCTAGGTATGTAAACATGGACTGTTACAGTTTTAACTAAAGCCCAGGTACAATTAAACTCCAAAGGTATGCGCTGTCTTCATGTTAGCTGTCCCCACATCCTGACAGTAAGTATGTATAATATTTCTGGAAGATAATGGCTGGCAAGAAAGATAGATTATTTAGAATAAATTTCTATTCCTGTGAGGATACGTAAGCAAAGTACTACTCCTTAGTAATAGTAATAGAATGGGGGCAATGCAATCAATTTACCACCAGGTGGCAGTATTTCCCACTGAGCATTGCAAAGAATTGAGGACTCAAGATGGGTGGAATTGAGGTTCAAGGTCTGGTTAACATTCAACAGTGGTAGTAGCCAAGTCACCTTTGTTGAAAGGGGCCCCATATTAAGTCCATGAATAATCTCCATCCCTGATACCATTAGTCTTTCCATGAACCTGTTGTGCAAGTATTAGTGTTTGGGGAAAGAATCTGGGTCACAGAATAGGTAATCTTGTTCACCTGATTATTCAGCGCATCTTCTACTGCGAAAGCTATTTGATGAGCATTCACAAGGGACACACACTTTCTCCCATTCTGGGGCAATTCAAAGATAGTCATTCACATACACCTTCCCTAAACCTCCAGCTACTGATCCCCTGGGATTCTGTTCTTTCTTCCAAGTTTCTGAACATGTGACCAAACCCTTTGCGCCTACACTTGAATTTCTATAGAATTACATTTCAGTTTATCTCACTTTCTTGACCAATGGACCATTAGATGTACTGGTTGAAGTTATGCCCAAAGTGGGAATTTCTTTTCTTCAATGTCCTAAGTTGGACTGCCATAGCCATTCAATTTTTTGACTGATAATATCATATCATAGAGAGCCATCTGCAGCCCAGGCTTGAATTTCTTTTTCCTTTGTTGACCATAGGCAACAGTGTGGAGTGAGTGTGAAAGGTGTAGACACACTGTGAGAGACACCAGCTCATGAAACTTAGTTGGGTCTCCAGAATTTACTTAAATCTGATTTTTTTTTTTTTTTTTTTAAATTGGTGGAGATACTGGGGAACAAACCTGGGGCCTCATACAAGTGAAGCAAACCTGATCTTATATATGCCATTTCCCTTTGATGATGGAATGCTTGACTCACCAAATTTATGATTTGGTGGCTCAGACAACCACCACTTCAGATGAGCAACTCATATAATATTGGGTGTTCTGTGGGCAGGTCAAGGTGGCTGGATGCCTTGGTCAGATATATGCATTCCAGGGTTGGTAGAGAAACCTCATAGAGATTCAGAGATCAGCTACTTCGTTGTGGCTTTTAGTAGTCCATTGGCCAGAGGCTTGCCAAAATAACCTCTTCAAAGTGAAATGCAAATTGTTGTATCTTTTACTCTCCCCATAAAAAAATAACTGTGGAGCCTGAAAGTCCCTTTGGGGACTTTCCACACTTAGGCAGATTGTTCCTGCTCATACAGTATACTGGGTGACATGGAAACCTGTCAGCTCTAAGAGAGCTTTGTGCAGGAAAGGGCACTCCAGCAAGTTCAAATGTGGTGCAATCAACCCTGCTGCTTGGGTCAGATGGTCCAGCAGGCCCTATGGTGTTGGAGGTGTCAGTGATGGGAAAAAAAAAATGCAGTAAGGGACTATGGAGAACCCCAGTGGGGGAATCACAAGGCTGGGTTCTGAGATTTTGGAGAAAGATCACACCATCCACAGCAGAAAATTACATATCATTTGAAAAATAGTTCCTGGCAAATTACAGAGGGCAAGTTACTCTGATGGAGGCAGAATGCTTGACTCTGAAACGTCAAGTGACCCATGCATCCAGAACTTCCCATTATAAGCTATGTTCTGTCAATTCCACCAAGTCAAAAAGTGAGTGGGCCCAGTAGTGATCTTCCACAAGATGGAAATTATATATCCAGGATCAACTTCAAGCAGGGCCAGAGGGCACAAGTAGGTTCTATGAGCAAATAGCTCAGACTCTCCTTTCACTCATTGTAGATAGTTTCACTAGTCCCCCTCTCATGGCTTTTACTGCAGCCTCATGAAGTGTACCCATGATCAGCTGGAGCAAAAGGAAAAGCCCAAGATTGGTTTATAGGTGGGTCAATACATCAATACATGAAGTATATACAGGCTAAAAATGGGTGACTGCATGATAGCCACATTCTGAGGTGGTCCTGGAAGACAGTGGAGAGGGAAAATCTCATAAGACAGAGCAAAGAACAGAGTATTTGGTCGTCTGCTTTGGCAGAAAGAGAAATGGCCCATGGTAAGAGTACACATAGGTTCCTGGGTCGTGGGCAATGGCTTGGCTATCTTGCTGGAGGCCTGGAATGAAAAGGACTAGAAGATAAGAGACTAAGTCTGGGTAAAGGGGGAATGAAGGGGAAGGATTTAGTCAAGGAACTAGGATAAATTTTTCATGGACATGGACAAGAGAGTGGGGATTGACTGTGGGAGAGGGGATGGGATGGGATGGGTGGGGCAATGGGGGAAAAATGGGATAATTGTAATACAATAACAATAAATTACTTAAAAAAAAAGTCTGGGTAGAGGAATATGTACAGTAGTACAGGAATAAGTATTAGGTGAGCCAAAAAGTCCATTGTTTTTTTCTGTATGATGGCTCTAGCAGTGCTTAGTTGTCTGTAACTTCGTTCAAAACAATTTTGTTAGATTGTATTGTGACAGTTTGTCATATCAGCATGCTATCAAGAAAACTTATCGGAAATGGTGAGGGTTTTTTTTTTTTTTTTAAGTGGTGAGTTTTTGTGCAGCCATTTTAATATTGAAGATAGGAGAAAATGGCACAACATTTTGGTATTATTGCTTTATCATTTCCAGAAAGTTGAAAACTTCTGCTGAAATACTATATATATCTATATATATATAGATATATATAGTATTGTGCAACGTATGTAGAAGGTGCTGTGACTGGTCAAATGTATCAAAAGTGGTTTGCAAGGTTTCTTGGTACTATTGACATTTTGGCCAAATAATTGTTTGCTGTGGGACTGTCTTATGCATAACAAGATGTTTAGCAGCACCCCTGGCCTCTACCCATTTAGAAGCAGGAGATAGCTGACATACTCAAAATATCTACATCAATAAAGTTATTGGTGAAAATGAAAAATAAGTCTTTTATTTTATGGAAAACATCATACAGACATTTTGGCCAACTCAATACAAAGTGTGAAAATTTTATTTTTAAAGACTGTAGTATTTTGTTTATTTAAAAATTTTATTTATTATTTTTAGAGAGAGGGGAAGGGAGGAAGGCAGAGAAGGGGAGAGAAACATCGATGTATGGTTGTCTTTTGCCTTCCTTCAGCAAGGAACTGGCTGGAAACCTGGCCTGCAACCTGGTTATGTGCCCTGGCTGGGGAATCAAACCAACAATCTTTGGGTTTGCAGGCTGGCACCTGTCCACCGAGCCACCAGCCAGGGTGCATGAAGATTTTTATATCCCATGTTAACACCCATCAGAAGTCATCCAGTAGATACTAAACAACCAAGTAAACAAAAAAGCTCAGCCAATTGATATTGATCAGGTTTCTTCAGAGCAGTCCCAGAGCTGACAAAATGGACATGATCATGGGGCAGAGATGAAAGTTACATATGGACCCAAAAGCATGGACTTACATTTAAAAAGATCAATTTAGTTTACTGATGCCTCTGAATGTCTAACTTATCAGCAATAGAGATCAAACTAAGCCCTCAATATAATATTTCTCCAGAAAGTCATTGTGAACATTGGGACTCACTTCTTCTGAAAAAGTTAGTGGTTCCTTCTCAAAGGTATAATACCTATCCCAGGTACGAATTTGTGTTTCCTCCTCATAGAGCCTCAGCCAGGACTATAAGCCAGGGCACATGAAATGCTTGATCCACAGGCATTGAATCCCAACCACACAACATAATATCTGATCAGGGGACCTGCTTTAGAGCAAAGGTGCAGGGATGGACCTATGACCATGGGTTCCATTGGTCATATCATGTAGTACACCATCCAGATGCAGCCAGGATCAAAGAATATCCCCACGACCTTCTAAAACTAAACTGAAGTACCAACTAAATCTGTCTGCTTGTTTGTCTCTGTATTTATTTATTTATTTATTTATTTGAGTAATATACCACAAGTGCTAGTAATTATTTCTCTATGGTGATTTTCATTTTCTTCTTTTTGCCTATCTATATGTTCTAGGTTTCTGAATCTATTAGTGTTAAAGGGGAAAAAAGTAAAGAAAACTCTCCTTTTTCATTGCTTTAGAAAATAGTCCTCTAACTTCTGAGCTCTACTATCTTCGCCTTTTCTTTCTTAAACTCTCTAAAATCTATGTGGCTCTTTTTGCCATTAAAAAAAAAAAAATCTGGCATTCCCCTAGAACCACAAAACCACTTCCCTGCAACCACTAACTGCGAAATTTGCATCATTGAAGCATTTGTTCCCCATTCATTGTCCCGGGACCCTCTGAACCTGTCATTATTTTCCCATCAATGTTCTGAGAGCTTCTTACAGAATAGAGCTAAGAAATTTACCTTGACAGCTTCTGCATTCTAGAAACCTGCTGTGATTTTTCTCAAGTCCCAGAAACTCCTATTTCATAGTGAACCTTTATTAGTTATCTGTTGTGGCATCTGTTGAACCCCAAAATTCACAGTTAAAGTAATATTTATTATCTCACAGCATTTTGAAGGTGAGAATTCAAAACCAGTTTAACAGGGTGGATCTGGTTTAGCATCTCCTATGATATTGCTGGCAAGGTATCATTTGAAGCCTGGAATGAAACTGATCTGCTTCCAAGGTGCTCACTAGCATGGTTGTTGGCTCAATTCCTTACAGAGTGGACCTGTCCCCACAACTGGTTTCCCTCAGAATGAGTGATCCAAGAGAGAGTAACCTAGAAAGAAGCTGCAACAGTAATGTCTTTTACTGCCTACTTTTGGAATTGACATGTCAATTATGTCACATTCAGCTTGTTAGAAGCAATTTACTAAGTTCAGCCCACACTTAAGGGAAGATAAAATTCTTGAATATCAAAGAATTTGTGGACATATTTTATTTTATTGTTTTTGGACATACTTTAAAACTATCAGAGTCTAAATTCAGAAAGATTCCAGCTATAACAAGATCTATCCATCCAAATAGTTTCCTCTGAATCCTAAAGATGTCTATCTCCAGGGAATAATGCCAAATTGCACAGTTTAGTCCAAACTGGGTATTCAGAATCCTAGATACCATCAATTATTATCCCATTGAGCTATGCAAGCCAATACCTATGACTTCTGAGCACATGTGGAAAACCCATGGGTGTCTGTCATTAGATTTCTAACATTATTTAAAGCATACTTTATTTTAGATTGCCAAATATGCTGTTGTTTTCCTCAAATCCCCCAAATATGTTAAGCTCTAAGCTCACAAAATACAAAGGAAGGCCATAGACTATAAAAAGGAGTGAGTTCTTTTTTTTTTTTTTTAACCCAGAAAGAACTATTAATTTTATTCTAATTTTGTTCAAAGAAATAAATGAAAAACCAAAACAAAAAAAAAAGGAAAGAAACAATCTACGGAAGTTTTATGTAATGGTATCAAATGATAGAATCTGTAGGCCTAAAAAATATGAGAGAAAAAACCCTGGGTTTGATGATCAATAACAGTTTGATAAACTAAATCTAACTTCTGTTCCCAGGCATGAGTGGGTACAGGAACTAGATTACTCTTATACCAGAAAAAATACAACATAAAACAGACAAAATACCTTTGAGACTTAAGAAACTAGAAAAAAGAGCAAATTAAACTTAGAGTAAACAGGAAGGAAATAATAAAGATAAAAATAAAAATAAATGAAATGGAAAACAATAAAAAAGTAATGAAACTAAAAGCTGATTCTTAAAGAAGATCAATAAATATATTTCTAAGGAAAAAGGAGAACATGAAAATTACCAATATAAAGAATGAAAGTGGTTGGCCCTGGCTGGTGTGGCTTAGTGGATTGGCACTGGCCTGTGAACCCAAAGGTCGCTGGTTCGATTCCCAGTCAGGACACATAACCAGGTTGCAAACCAGGTCTCTAGCCAGGTCCTTACCTGGAGGAGGTAGGTGAAAGGCAACCATACATTAATGCTTCTCTCCCCTTTTCCCTTTCTCCCTCTCTGCCCTTTTCTCTGAAAAGTAATGAATAAAATCAAAAAAAAAAAAAAAAAAAAGAAAGAAAGAAAGAAAAAAAAATAATGAGAGTGGTGACATCACTAAAGATTCCACAGCTATTAAAGAGACAATAAAAGCCCTGATCCAGCCCTGCCTGGTAGCTCAGTGGATAGGCACCAGCCTGAGAACCCAAAGGTCACTGGTTCAATTCCCAGCCAGGGCATATAACCCGGTTGCAAGCCAGGTCTCTAGCCAGGTCCCCAGCTTCAGGCAGGTGAAAGGCAACCATACATTGATGTTTTTCTCCCTTTCTTCCTCCCTCCCTTACCTTCTCTAAAAATAATAAATAAAATCCTTAAAAGTAAATAAATAAATACTTTTAAAAGCTTAAATACACACCTATCACATGATCCAGCCAACTCCTAGGTGTTTATTCAAAAGGCAAGTAAATATATGTTTATGCAAATACTTGTGTAAGAATGACCATTTCAGGTTTATTTGTAATAGCCCCAAACTGGAAGCAAACCCGATAAGGTTGAATGGATAAAGAAATTGAGATACAGCCACACAATGGTATACTACTTAAAATAAAAAATAATGAACTATTTTTAAGATTTTATTTATATATATATTTAGCGCAAAGCAAAGGGAGGGAGAAAGGGAGGGAGAGAAATATCAATGAGAGAAATATTGATCAGTTGCCTCTTATATGTGGCCTGACCTGTGACTGAATCTGCAACTCAGCCTTGTGGGACAATGCCCAACTGAGTCACACTGGTCAGGGCAAAAAAAACAAAACAAAACAACAAACTATTGATACAGAATGGGATGAAGAAATCTCAAAAAAATTAAGTGAAAGAATCCAGACCAAAAAAAAAAAAAAAGAAAAAAAGTACATACTGTATTATTTCTCTTATATAAAATTCTAAAAATTACAAACTAATCAATGGTGATGAAAAATAGATTGATGGTTACCTGGGAAGGGAGTAGCTGGTGGGATAGTACAGGGGTACTTGAAAACTTGTGTGGATGATGAATACATTTCCTATGTTGATTATGGTGATTGATTGTTTCACAGGTGTGTATACATGCATCAATACTTACCAAATTGTACACTTCAAATATATGCAGATTACTGTACACATATCAATTGTTCCGCCACATAAAAGTGATAGTTTAGCAAGGACTTGAAGGAAGTAAGAAAGTTAGCTTTGTGACCATGGACATGGACAACAGATGGGATTGACTTTGGGGGGAATGGGTGGGTGGGGAGGGGGACAGAGGGGAGCAAAAAGGGGATGGATGTAATACAACAACAATAAAATTTAAAAAATAAGAAAGTTAGCTTTGTGGATAACTAATGGGAGATTATTAGAAAATTAAGAAATGTTGGCAGGGGACTTTTTTTTTTTACCCAGCAACTTTCCCTTCTGGTATAATAGTGCCTTCTGTGTCTCAGATTCCTTCTAATTTGTTACTGCAGCTTTTTTTTTTTTTAAATTTTTGTGATACTGGCTATTCTAGGTCCAGCCAGAACATTTCCATTCCAGAGAGAGGGAGGAAAGGGACATGTTTCTTTTGTTTAAGACTCTTCCTAGAAGTTGCACACACTTCTCTGCTTATATCCCATTGGCTAGAACTTAAGTCACATCATCACATACAGGCAGGGAGAACTTAGAAATGCCGTCTTCATTCTGAGCTGCCAATAAGTCACAGAAAAAGGGAGAATAAGGATATTGAGAAACATCTAATTAGTCTTTGCCATGTCCACTTCTTTTTTGAACTCTTTCTGTTCTCCTAAAGAGAATGTGGTTCTATTGAGAACTACCAGTCATCTGAACACCTCATTAGTCACAGAAATAGGCACATGACCAAAGCCGGGTCAATGAGTGTGACAAAGATGAGAGATAGGAACTTGGGAGCACCTGGAAGTCATGAGACCATCCTCAGGAAAGCCAATATGCAGAGGGCAGTGAAGACTGAAAGGGTTTGAAGGTATTCACGTCCCAGTTCCAGTTACCCTTGAGGCCTCTTAGCTACCTCTCATTTTTGTTATCTGAGACAACATACTTTCTATAGCTTAACTGTCAACCAAAGAAAACACTAACAGACTAGTTTTGGCCCCTGAGCAGGCCTTGTAAGGGACCAGTTTCTCTAAAGAATTAAAATAAGAAATATAAATAGCTAATAAACATGTAAGAAGAGGTACAATCTCACTTCTAATTAGGGAAATAATTGTTAAAACAAAGGAGGATACATTTTTGTTTGCCTAGCAGGTTGACACAAGTTTCAAAAGCTGGATAATATTCAATCTTAGTGAGGAAATAAACATTTTAATATACTATTATTGAGACTGTAAATTGATAACATATTTGTAAAAAAATTTTTTCCAGTATTGACCACTGTAAAATGCATGTATCCTTTGACAAGAAATTTTACTTTTAGGAAACTGCACTCCAGAAAACTATGCATAAAGATATTCATTACATCAAACTATGCATCATGATATTTGTGAAAGCATTATTTGAAGAAGAAAAACTTGGAATCAAAGTAAAATAATTATTAATTAAAAAGTTACAACAAATTATGGTACATTCTCATGATAGCACATTTTAAAACAATTTTATAACAAGGCCATTTATAACTATGGCCCGATGGTGATTGTGAATGTTACCAAGCAAAGTGGGGCTTGTTGATGTGGCGACTTGATGTAAAGCCCAATAATTAGTATTGAGAAAGATGGGTCTTTATTTACAATATTCCAACCTGAGGGGCGGAAGCTGGGAGCACTTCAGCTCAGAGCCCTGTTTTCTCATTAGATCCAGCACTTCCCTTGTTCCCCAAAAGGCTATAAACCAAGCCCAGTAGTTCCCCATGTCTTATCTGTCAGCTCTGTCCTCCAGGATCTGGGGTACATTGTCATCAGCCTCTGTATAATAATCCAGAAAGGCATGTACCATGTTATACTGCATCATGGTGAAGACCAGGGAAGGCACAAGTCCTAAAAGAGTGTCCTCACCACATGTCCTGAGTTCCAAGAGTCTAAACAGAGTCCAGGTCTGTAAGACGGAGTCCTTGGTGGCTTTGGAGTCAGCTGAAGTGGGCACAATCCAAGCAGCAGTGTGTCTGCTTTCCTACTAGCCAGGCCGCAAGGCTGAATCCTCACCACAAACTGCATAGCTACTTCTCACATGGATGCTACAACCGGCTGCTCCATTATACTCCTTCCACCATACTTCTTCTCATGGTAGACAGGAGCCCTTCTTCTTTCTTCCTCCTTTCCAATTCGGATACCTTTCATTCCTTTTTCTTCTCTGATAGCTATGGCTAGAACTTCCAAAATGATGTTGAACGTAAGTGGAGAAAGTGGACAGAGTTGTCTTGTTCCTGATCTTAGGGGGAAAGCTTTTGGTTTTTGCCAGTTGAGAGACCTTCTTCCTTCTTTCAGACTGCATAGCCTTCTTCCTCCTGGCTTTCCTTTTTCAGGAAAGGCTCTGCTACCTTCTTGTCATTGATATGCAAAAGATCTTAAACAGTATCTCTTTGTTTACCATAGATATGCAAAGTACTTTAAAAGCTGTATTATCTCTCTTGGCTGGTGTGGCTCAGTGGATTGAGATCCCACCTGGCCTGCGAACCAAAGGTTGCTGATTCAATTCCCAGCCAGGGCACATGCCTGGGTTGCAAGCCAGGTCTCCAGCCAGGTCCCGAGCTGGAGGTACATAAAAGATAACCATATATTGATGTTTCTCTCCCTCTCCTCCTCCTTTCCTTCCCCTCTTCCTAAAAATAATATATATATTTTTGAAGCTGTATTATCTCCTTCTCCCATCACCAAAACCTTGAGCTGTGGGGAATTTGGAGATGGTACCCACCCCCCGACCCTGTTACATGAAATATACAGTATATATTATATTTATATAAATTATTATAAAGAATATGATGAATTTAGGTTGTAGCATGTAGGTGATATATTATTAAATGAAAAAAGCAAATTATAGAGCAGTGTATATCATACAATCTCATTTATTAAAAAATATACACATACAGAGCCTGTCAAAATTTGGAATTCCTGGATCAGGAGCGGGTGGAAAAAAAAAATTTTGGAATTCCTTAGGTCTCTGACTAGGACCTATTTTCACTGAAAATAAAATCACATTGAGACAAAAAATCAGAAGATAACAAGATAGAGACTTGTAAAAGAGGTTTGTTTTGCTTTATTTCAGATGAGGATGAGGCTGTTTTTTTGTAGTCCTACCAGCCATTGTCCTGATACCAACCACACTACTGTTGCCTGTCTGCCAAAAGGTCTTGCTCAATGATCTGAAAGGTATTGGGCCCCAAAGTGAGCTCTGCTCACTAAGCAATGAGCATCAACAACAGGAAGGATGTCCTCTCTCTCTGTCGAGCCTTTGCCAATCCAAGTGGGCAAAAATTCCAAAGCAGGCAAATGTTCTGATGCCTTCTATTAATTTCTTCAGAGTATGAATTGTGACCACATGATAATGGACAATCTTGGGTTTTTACTTGAGACCCAGAGGGACAGACAGGTTTTCCCCCCATCTTTTATAGAAACACAAAAAGCAAGCATTGCTTTTTATGCAAAGACACTTAAAGCAGGATATTTATAGATGCTCCATATACCCTCTTTTATTGCAGGTATGAGTTCTATCTTCCTGCAATGATCACACAGATCTTGGTGCATCTTGATTAACAATAATAGACTGTAATTACAGTCTGTTCATCTGATTTGCTCTCCATGAAAAAAAGAGAATCATTATGTTAGGGGCATCAGGCTCCCTGTGCCCACCCCAGTGCCCCATTCCCCTCTTCCTCTAGGGGATTTCCTTATGGTTGTGCATAGGCAAAGATCTGAAAGAAGACATGAAGAACCATCTGTAGTGGTTATCCAGAGACAGCAAGAATAGAGAAGACAAGGGTAGGAAGGCTTTCTGTGTTGTTTAAATGTTTTACAAGTGTTTATTACCTTTGCCATTAAAACCTTTTCCTGCTGAGAATTCATGCTGTATGCTCATTGTGTGTGGGTTGAAATGGATACACTCCCCCACCAAAGAAAAAGAAATCTGAGGAAGATCTTGGCCCTGTCTACCTCCAGGAGGAAGTGTGAGGCTGTTTGGGTATTTATGTATGCACACTGGTTAGGTCCTTTCCTTTCATAAGTGCTATCAATTTTATCTTCATCATCCTTAGATATACCATAGAACTTTTACACTTCAGATTCTTCTCAAAAAGAATAAATTTGAATTATCTGGTATTGAATTATTAGCAACAGTTCAGCTGTAAAAACACTTTCAGTGAGAACTGCCTAATGGCATTCTTTTGTCGTTCTCAATTTTGGCAGGTATGATGATAGATCCTATTCTAGAAGAGTTTTTTGGAGTACTTTTCTAACCAGCATTTTGGTATTTGGCCTTAGTTCTATAGTGAGAGATGTTTTAAAACAACAGTTACTTTACAATACTATACAGTATATATGGAATATACTGTAGGATTGTTATTGAGAACATTATCTAGGCATCACAAACAATATAGAAAAAGTTATGTTTCTGCCAGAGGATCTAGTCCTCTTTTACCTAATGGACACTGCTAATCTTGTAGCAGCTTTGTTTTCCTTGGCACTAGGAAACTCTGAGCCAAACTTTTGTGCTTCTCAGTACTTATGCAGAAGTTCGTGGATGAATTTTTGGTGACTTAGATGTTATATTAAAAATTTATGCCTAGATATTATATTTTTGTACCTTTTTACTTTGCTTTCTAGTACATTTTTATTGTTATATTTTATGTATTTGTATAGATGACCTCAATTTTTTTTTGAAGAAGGAATAAAAGGTACCAGAAGAACCACTTTATCTTTGGAACTTATAATTTGCTAACCCTCATATGACTTAAACAGGATTCCATAGTGTTCTACAAGGTTTCTGATTATACCATATTAACACTAATGTCCTGTTGTCTCATGAGAGTTACAGACCTCTGTAAAGCCAACATTGTCTAGTTCAAGCTATTGTGTTCTGAGTTAGTGAAACAAAGTTGTAAGACTTGAACACTTTATTATGCTAAGCAAAATAAGTCAATCAAAGACAAAAACCGTATCATTTCACTTATATATGGAATCTAATGAATAAAGTAAACAAACAAAATAGATACACACTCATAGGTACAGAGAACAGACTGACACCTATCAGAGGGGGAGGGGTTTGAGGGGATAAGTGAAAAAGGTAAAGGGAATAAGCAAAAAAACAACCCACTTAGACAACAGTATGGTAATTACCATAGGGAAAGGTAGGTAGAGGGAAGTTGAATAAGGTAAAGGGGGGACAAATGGTGATGGAAGGAGAATTGACTTGGGGTGGGTGAAGACACAATACAATATACAGATAATGTATTATAGAACTGTACATTTAAATCTATATAATTTTAAAGATTTTATTTATTATTTTCAGAGAGGGGGAAGGGAGAAAGGGAGAGAGACATCAATGTATGGTTGCTTTTTCACCTGCCTCCAGCTATGGACCTGGCTAGAAACCTGGCTTGCAACCTAATTATGTACCCTGGCTGGGAATCGAACCAGTGACCTTTGGGTTTGCAGGCCGGCACCTTATCCACTGTGCCACCAGCCAGGGCCTAAACCTATATAATTTTATTAACCAATGTCATCTCAATAAATTCAATAAAAATTAAAGAAGACTTGAAGTTAGTAAATTCATTTATTTAAATATTTATTACTAGTTTACTATGTACCAGGCATGTAGTTAGGTTCTGTGGATATGATGGTAAAAAAAAAAAAAAAAAAAAAAAACATGGTCTTTTTATAGAGTTTGTAATATAGAAGTGAAGAAAGACATCTATCAAATAATCCCATGAATGTAATTACAGGTCATAAATAGGTTCTGGGACCATATGATGGGGAATCAGAACTTGTTTTGGAAGTCGGGGAAGATGTCTTTGAATTGAGAACTGCAGGATAAACAGGAGTTGGGGAAAAGAATAGGGAAAGACAAGAAGCATTTGGGGAAGTGGTAATGGTAATAGAATGTGCAAAAGCCATGTGGCAGGGAGGAGCACAGTGCAATGGAGGAACTAAAAGAAGAGCCCTGGCTAAATGAAGACATTTGAGGGACAGTGGTGCCAGCTGAGGCAACAGCAAGAAGCTGGTGGAATGCCACTAAACCACTGAGCCATTTTAAATAATGACTAACCATGTGAACTATGATAAATGATCCAACCATTCCAAGCCTATTTTCTTGGGCATAAAACTCTGGTCCTTAAGCGCATGGCAATGCCAAGCTACCTACGGAGCTACTACCATTCAAGTTACATGGGGATTTAAGCTAAACTTTCTCTAGGGACCAGCATACTGAAAATTTCTATTGACTCAAGAGATAGCTATTTATAGAAAAAGGGCTCTTGGGGAATTTTGGAGAGTTGTAAAATCAAAGTATGCAACATGAAAAAAATTCCCAGATATAAATAATCTTGTGGGGACTGATGTCTGCCCCACACCCTTCCGGTACTGAGGCTTTTACTTAACAGTTTTGTGTTAATGTCCACAGGAAATGTACAATATGCAAATTATTTTGAGATATATTTAATTCACACAACAAGCCTATGACTTAAGTCACAATTTTTATTTTTCAGAGATGAGAAAAACAGGAACCAGAAAAATTAGGTAACTTACTCAAGGCCATATAGCTACAAAAGTACAGAACTAAGGTTGAAACTCAGTAGAATGATCCAAATCTATTTAAATAATACCACAGGAGTCTTAATAAGGCTGAATGTGGCTCAGAATTGCCTGTCAGACCTGGTAGTGACTGTGAAGAAGAGAGGGTTAGGAAAATTGGAACTACCAGTTCTCATTCTATGAGTCCAATGTAAAAAGAATTAAAAAAAAAAAAAATCTTCTACAGAAATAACCTCAACTTCAGCTATCAACCCAGTAAGGGAAGGCATGAGCAGAAAGTTATTTAGCTATCAGAGTAACTACATGAAATGGTCCCCAACTTAAAAGAAGGAAGTAAAGCAGACATATCATTCTGCCTATAGAAATAAATATCCTGTTTCTATGGATGGCCTTGACTGGGGGTGTGTTCTGAGAGACCTGCACTTTATAAAGAGAAGGGAAATGTCACCAGACTTTTATATCTATAGAATTGTATTGGCATCCTATAGCAAATAGGGAGAATATAAACATTGTACCAGCTGTCAATACTTCTGTTTTAAAAAAGAAACCACCTTTGGAACAAAATCAGACCCACACTGGGATGGAAAAGGTGTCCTAGAGACAGCAAGTTCTAACTTGCTGTGAGATTATTAAGAAGCAAGCTCTCCAATCCTGTGGAGTCAATGGGCAGGATCTATTTTCAGTTCTCAACTTGTCCTGAGATACTGCAAGTCTCTTGCCAAGTTGAATTAGTCGTAGCATCTGCAGGAACCAATTAAGAACTCCACACTACCTAGGAAGAGAGCAACAGAGTGCTGTGAACTCTTATCTGTGTCCAAAAGTGAAGAAATTAGCAAGGAATTGAGTCAAATCATTTGTAAACAGAAGGAAAAGGGAGGGCCTGTGCTTGTTGGCAGAACTCCATATTCCCTGGGCAACTAAGGTTTCCTTTTTCTACTTCTCTTGACAGTCCCACACTGGATGCCATTTGGCCTGAAAAATCAAGGTTTCTTTGAAGACTGCTTTGCCTGGTTGCTTGACTTCTGCTGTCCAGACCTCTTGCAGAGGTTGTGCCCTTACCTCTTGACCACCCTTCTGCTCACTGAGTTCCTAACCATGTGGTCTGGCTTTGTGCATTCCTGGTCTTCTAATGCATTCCTTTGGGATTTCTATTCAACTTGCTTGCTGCCTACCTGCTGAATTCCTGGCATACTCTAAAATCTCCCTGCCTTTGGCTTCTGAGTCACAGATCTTTCCTGTCCTTTGGTTCTTGTGTACTTCTAGACTCCTGTGTTTCCATGCTTGATAGTCCACTGCCTAGCAGATATCCACTACCAGCTTCCCTTACCTGTTTGATTTTCTTAAAATCCATTTTTTGCACTGGCTGGTGGTACAGTGGATAAGGTGCTGGCCTGCCAACCCAAAGGTCACTGGTTCGATTCCCAGCCAGGGCACATAACCAGGTTGCAAGCCAGGTCTCCGGCCAGCTCTGTAGCTGAAGGCAGGTGAAAGGCAACCACACATTGATGTTTCTCTCCCTCTCTGCCTCTCTCCCTTCCCCTCTCTCTAAAAATAATAAGTAAAATCTTTTTTAAAAATCCATTTTTGTAAAGCACCACCATTGTTCACAGTTCCCAAACTGACATTTTTTTTTTTTTTTTTAGAGATTACAGTGGAAAGAAATGTCCTTTTGGAAAGAGCAAATACAGATTAAAGTGGAGGATTGCTTAACCTCCTTTAGATGTGACTCTGAGGAAGGCAATAGCAGAGAACAATTTAAGATCTGAATTCAAATAGAAAGCTGGTTATTACTGGTAACACAGTAATAAAATAACAATCATTTAGGAAGAACTTAAAATAAGAAAGAACCCTGATAGATCACTAATTCTATTTTTCATATAAAAGATTTGTTCCTTTGAAATAAATGTTTTTAGCTTATTACCAAATTCTGAATATGTGAATTGAGATTTTTCTTAAAGTACATTTTATTGATTATGCTGTTACAGTTGCCCCAATTTTTCCCCATTTGCCTCCATCCACATTGTACCCCCTTCCCTCCAGCAATCCCTCCCTTAATTCATGTCCATGGGTCATGCATATAAGTTCTTTGGCTTCTCCATTTCTTATACTATCCTTAACATCCCTCTGTCTATTTTGAGCCAACCAATTATGCTTCTTAATTCCTGTGCCTTTTCCCTCATCCTCTTTTCCCCTCCCCACTGATAACCCTCAAAATAATCTTCATATCTATGATTTTGTTTCTGCTTTATTGTTTTATTATTTTTTAAAAAAGATTTTATTTATTATTTTTCAGAGAGAGGGAAAGGGGGAGAGGCATAGAGGGAGAGAAACATCAATGTATGGTTCCTTTCACCTGCCTCCAGCTATGAATCTGGCTGGAGACCTGGCTTGCAACCTGGTTATGTTGCCCTGGCTGGGAATTGAACCAACAACTTTTGGGTTCATAGGCCAGTGCCTTATCCACTAAGCCACTAGCCAGGGGTAATAAGTCTCTTTAACATTTCATATGATAAGGACTCAGTGATAATAAACACCTTTAGCTTTACCTTGTTTGGGAAGCACTTTATATGCTCTTCCATTATAAATGCTAGCTTGGCTGCATAGAGTATTCTTGGTTGTAGGTTCTTGTTTTTCATTGCTTTGGCTACTTCTTGCCTGCAAAGTTTCTTTTGAGAAATCAGCTGATAGTCTTAGGGAACCCCTTTGTAGGTAACTGCTTTTCTCATGCTGTTTTTAAGATTGTCTCTTTATCTTTAACCTTTGTCATTTTAATTATGGTGTGTCTTGGTGTGGTCCTCTTTGGGTCCAGCTTGTCTGGGACTCTCTGTGCTTCCTGGATTTCTATGTCTATTTCCATGACCAAATTAGAGCAGTTTTCTTTCATTATTTTTTCAAATAAGTTTTCAATATTTTGCTCTTCCTCTTTCCCTTCTGGCATCTTGATGATTCAGATGTTGGTACTTTTGGAGATATCCCAGAGTCCTCTTATTTTCTCCTCATATTTTTGAATTCATGTTTCTTCATTCTGTTCTTGTTAACTGTTTATTTCTTCCTAATGTTCCAAATCATAGATTTGAACCCCAGCTTCCTCCCCTTCACTGTTGGTTCCCTGTTGGATTTTTCTTTATTTCATTTAGTGTGGCCTTTATTTCTTCTCTTATGTTTTTGCCATACTCACTGAGTTCTCTGATTATCCTTATCACCAGTATTTTGAACTCTGCATTTGATAGGTTAGCTATCTCCATTTCATTTAGTTCTTTTTCTGGGGGTTTGCTCTGTTCTTTCATGTGAGCCATATTTCTTTGTCTCCTTAACTTAGTAGCCTCCTCCCCATGTCTGTTTTTGTGCATCAGGTAGAACTGCTTTGACTCCCTGTCTTGGTGTACCTGTTACATTGTATGAGGCAGAGCCTTAGGTAATTGCCAGGGAAGGGCAACCCACTTCACTGCTTTGTGGCTTTGAATGTGGGGAAAGGGTTGGAGAGGGGAGAATGATGTTGCTTGGCTGCCGGAGGCTTGCTTGGCACTTGTCACATTTCCAGGCACTTCACCCACTTTCCATATGTGACTGGTGCCCCTCTAGTGTTGCCCTGGCGGTCATTCCCAGAGTGGATGGGTTTGCATATGTCCTAGGGCCATGTAGGCTCTTTAAACAGACTCTCCTGAGAGACAGGCAGTCTCTTCCGCCACCCCAACCCCCACTGGTTTTTATAGCTGCAAGTTATGAGTCATTATTTTCCTGGTGCTGGAATCCTGGTCTGGCCTGGGGCTGAGATCGTTTGATCCACCACACATGAATGTAGGACCATCCATTTTGCCTGCCGTCTCTGCTGCCTCATTGCCACTGCCTCACCACCACCACACCTTGTCCTCTCTGCCCCAGATCTCTATCTCTGCCCCTCTTATTCATCTGGATAAACATGGTTTTTCAAAATTCTTGCTTATAGGACTTCCATATAGTTCAAATTTCTGGCATTCTGGGTGTTTTGGGTTTTGAGGTTAGTTGTGATCCTTCTTATGGTTGTTCAAGGAGGCAAAGCGTGTCTACCTATTGCCTTCATCTTGACTAGAAGTCCTAGAATTTAAAAAAATCATTAAATTACTTTAACATTTATAAAATCTTATGATAGAGAATTTATTTTTAGTGTCCCAAGTCTGAAACCAGTGTTTAATTAATGTAATTGAATTGTGTCATTTTCATAGGGACATACTGGCTATTTTTTTAAAGGATGTTGTAATTTAAGAGAGTTAATTCTTAAGGTGCACGTATACCTAGCTGTTCTATATCAAGAATATATTTTTATAAATTAACTCACCTTTTGTCCCTTAAAATTCTATGAATTATGTGACTCTAGAATTGTACAGTTGTAATTTTCTTTGAAATCAGGAGAACAAAAAGAGTAATTACTATATTTTCCAAACTAGTATATAAATGTTCCTATTTGCCTTCCTATTGTTAACCCAGATTCAAACTGTAGCATAGCTTCAAGTCTCTGCAAATGCAATGGGTGCAAGTTATGGGTCATTGGATTCTATTATACAGTACTTCAACTTTTTAAAAATTTATTTTTAATAATCAACCTTTCTTTAGTTTCCTACTACCTATCCTTTGACTTTTTCACTTCCTCTTTTTTTTTTTTTTTTTTTTAATATTTTATTTCATTATTTTTAGAAGGAGGGGAAGGGAGAGAGGCAGAGAGGGGGAGAGACATCAATGTATGGTTGCTTTTCCACCTGCCTCCAGCCACAGACCTGACTGGAGACCTGGTTTGCAACCTTGTTATGTGCCCCGGCTGGGGAATCGAACCTGCAACCTTTGGGTTCGCAGGCAGGCGCCTTATCCACTGTGCTACTAGCCAGGGCTCACTTCCTCTTTAGTAGCACCTCCAACAAGACAAATCTAAAGAAGATGAGGGGAACTAGGACACTCTGATTCTTTTTTCAACAGAAGGTTGGGTGAAGGCGAAGCACCAAATCCATCACCTAAAACAATTGGGTTTCAGAAATTCATGAACTTCAGAAACTAGAGTACATAACAGGATATGTTTTTTAGGTTTGAAAAAAGGTAATAATAGTTTCTTTCTGTTTTTCTAATTTCTTTTCTTATTCTCCTGAGGCTTAACATTTTGAGAAAAGAGACCTATTCTCTTTTCTACATTAGGGGCTTTTCTACATTAGGACAATAGATAACTGATGTGAAAATTTATACTCAGCTATACTATATAACCTTTGTTTTATTTAATTTATTTTTTTTAAATATTTTATTTATTATTTTTAGAGAGAGGGGAAAGGAGAGAGGGAGAGAGACATCAATGTATGGTTGCCTTTCACCTGCCTCCAGCTACGGACCTGGCTGGAGACCTGGCTGGAGACCTGGCTTGCAACCTGGTTATGTGCCCTGGCTTGGGAATCGAACCAGTGACCTTTGGGTTGGCAGGCTGGCATCTTATCCATTGTGTCACCAGCCAGGGCCTTTTGTTTTATTGTAAAAAGAATGGAGTGAAGCAGCAGAAATGTGTAGGGAGCCAGACAGCCTGTAAGACAAATTCTGACTATGCAGCTTCATAGCATGACCTTGGGCAAATTCCTCAACCTCTTCTCACCTGAGAAGGATTTTTAACAATTCCAACCTTCCAGTCTATGACCTATGGTCAAGTCATCCTTGACACTGGTTTCATCTTGAAAATATTCTAAATTTGCTCTCCCCATGCATCCCTATTCTTATATTTAGACCTTGGTCTTTGTCCCTATTCCAAAGTTTATCTTCCAGTTTCTGTTTAGCACAGTAGATCACCTATAGGTTTAGAGCCCTGCCCTTTACACGTGTGGTGATTATAAGCCCTGACAACCTCTGGACAAACCTTCCAGTTACCACTTCCAACCTGCTTGTCTGAATCCCAGAGTACTATCTCCCTGTGAGCTACTTGATTTTGTGCCAACTGGACTTGATGTTCAACCGCTGCCTCGGGCCATGCATTGACAATAACTTTCATGAACTACAGCCTGATACCTTGAAATAGTTAGAATACCTGTTGGCCTGTCAGGTTCCAATTCCCAGGTTCCAATCCTATCTTAGTGGCTATGTTCAAGACTGGTTTTCTTCCCCTCTCTGGTATTAGCAGGACATACCCACCCAACTGCCAGATATCTAATTCTGTATTCTATGATCCTATAACAGCAAGAAATTGTTACACTATGTTCATTATATTGTTTAATAAGATAGAAACGTGGGTGACATAGCTAAAAAAAGATCTCTATTAATGTAATAATGGTCAAGTTTTACAAGAGTTGGTACTTAAAGGGACTAGTATTATTTACTAAGAAAATGAACTTGCATAGGAAAGCTCATTCTCCTAAAACTAAAAAATGATTTTTACCTAAAGCTTCTGGGGAAAATTTGTTGAAAATGCTGGGTTCCCATGAATTCGTTCAATAACAAATTTCACAAGAATGATTGTAAACTAAAATCTACTTATCCAGTTATACCTTGGAACTAAAAAAAAAATCACTGTACATGGCCTTCCAGGATGACATTTTATACTTTCACGTGTGGATAGTGAATACTCTGTGCTAGGCATTATGCTAAGAACTTTTTAACACACACCCTCATTTAAACCACACACGTATTTATCAACCTGTTACAAAACAGGAAACCAAGACAGAGACTTTAAGGAACTTGTCTGAGGTCACACAGCTAGAAAGTGGCAAACAGATTCTGTCTCAGGCTAGCTGCTAATCACTAAGTGGAAACAAGAAACACTGAAAAAGAGAAAAAAAAAGAAAAAAGAGAAAAAGTCTTAGTAAAGATAAGAAATGTGCTCCACCCTTGGCTGGTGGCACAGTGGATAAGGTGCTAGCCTGCCAACTCAAAGCTCACTGGTTCGATTCCCCAGCCAGGACACATAATCAGGTTGCAAGCCAGGTTTCCAGCCAGGTCTGTGGCTGGAGGCAGGTGAAAGGCAACCATACATTGATGTCTCCCTCCCTCTCTGCCTCTCTCCCTTCCCCTCTCTCTAAAAATAATAAATAAAATAAAAAATCAATAAATAAAAAAGAAATGTGTTCCACAAGAAATTTGGAACCCTTACTACATTTTCTGAATTGGTTGGTTCTAACTGGATTTTAGAACTGGGGGCAATCAGAGAGGAAACATCTGGGTTCAAGATCCCTGCTGTCATCTAAGAGAATTGGACATTTCCTGCAGTTGGATGGTTATTCCTGTGCTCAAGAGAACTGGGAAACATGTTGGGCTGATCTTTAGAAGGAAGAAAACACTACAAATCACCCAGTGAAAGTACTGTAGCAGTGCTACCAGACAATTTCTTGCTGTCTGATGTCTCTATGCAATTTTCCTTTTTGGTAGAGAGCATGGCATATTTTTCTACATAAAATTAAGAGGGTAATAAAGCCATATTGTGGAATGTTGTTTGAATATTATGACAATGAGTTTGTCTATACAAATCTCTGAGACTATTGCCAGAGGCTGAAAATATTCTCAGACAATCTCAGGACAAGCTCCATATCTTGCTGTTCATAACCTGTTTGTAACCCAATATGATAAGGTAACCCCTTCAATAACTCCCATGTGGCAGATTTTATAAGATTATTTTGACACATTTACTACGGTCATTGTGAATTCTCAATATAAGTCTTATAGTGCAACATTTTCATGAAAAGGAATTTCAATTTCCAGAATTATAGTGTTATGCCTAAAGTCAGACAAAATCCTTGCACCAAATTATCACAGGCTGTACTTTTTTTCCTTAAGGAACTATTAACAAAAGAAAACAATATTTCTTCAGTACCAATAAGAAATGGAAAAATGATTGTCATTCATGATACTGTTCAGATTTTGAATATTGCTTTCAAGTTAGAAAACATTGTTAAAGTCTATTTTTTTAAATTGACTTAAGGGAGGGAGGGAGAAAGGGAGAGAGAGAGAGTGAGAGAGAGAGAGACATTGATTTGTTGTTCCACCCATCCATGCATTTGTTGTTGACTCTTGTGTGTGCCCTGACTTGGGATCAAACCCACAACCTTGCGTGTGGGGACTACATTCTAACCAATTGAGCTATGTGGCCAGGGCAAAACCTGTTCTGTTTTTTACACTTTTTATTCTATTGGAAGCCTCATTTATTCATTCTTTCAATAAATGTTTATGTATTATCTTTAATATGCCAGGTGCTGTACTAGGTATTATGGACATACAATGACTTAGAATTTGCCCTCAAATTCTAGTAATTCCTTTTTTTAAAAAAAGCATTTTATATTAAACTAGATACATAAAATACCTGACCTACTTCATATTAAATTTCTTGTGTTCTACACTCTTAATATCATTTTATAACATTTTGGACACGATAAATTCATAATGCTCAGTTGTGTAGTGGAAAATTAGAGAATCATTGTAGTTTTTAAAAATTCAATATCCAATTTGCCTTTTTAAAAAAAAAGATTTTATCCATTATTTTTAGAAAGAGGGGAAGGGAGGGAAGAAGAAAGGGAGAGAAACGTCAAGGCCTTTCACCTGTCTCTAGCTGGGGACCTGGCTTGCAACTCAGGCATGTGCCCTGATTGGGAATCTGATCTGCTATCCTTGAGTTTGCAGGCTGCCGCTCAATCTACTGAGCCACACCAGCCAGGGCCAATTTGCCTTTTAACAGGAGATTAAAGAAAGCCCTGTCTCTCATTTCAATCTATGTTCTTGTGATTCTCACAACAGACTTCATTTTTCCTGGGGTGCAAATTCAGTCACTGCTTTGCCTTACCAATACCCTGTACTATCTAATGGATGTAAGCTAAGTAGTTCAAACTCCTTTTGTCTATTGTTATCTGGGAAATTTCATGTAAAAATGGGGTCTTTTTACCTGAATCATTACTTCAGAGACTAATATCCTCTTTTTCATTATCTTTACTAGTCCATTTCTTGCTTCCCATTTTGAAACTTCAAGGAAGTTCCCGATTAAGTCTACTTTCCCAAATCACTTACTGTAAGGTTAACTCAGAGGTCACAAAGTCCAATGCCTACAAAAATCAGCCTGGAAAGATAAATTCATTCTGGGGACTGGAGCAGGAAAATTTAGGAATAAAAGGGAACTATGGCAAACTGCTCAGCACAGGCCCCCCATAAGGAAGGTGTGGTACTCAGTGCTCCTTCCTTATTGTTAAGTGAATGAAAGGCTCAGTTAGTGGATCATCTGATTTTTGAAAGAGTGGGAAATCTTGATCTTTATGTAAAATGTCCCAACCTCTAAATGGTGGACCAAACAAAACTTGTCTGTCCAGGGCTGCCAGTTACAACCTCTGCTTTCATTGGTATTGAATTCAAAGAACTATTATAAAAGCACCATAGGTTTCTGAAATGTCCTTGAAGAATGTTAAGGTGAGTTCTGTGATTCAACTTCACTATCAAGGGAAAGGGAACACAACGGTTCTTACCAGGAGTGTAATTTGATATTGATCTAATTAGTAATTTTCATTAGTCTAATCAGTAGATTGTCATGCTATAGTTAAAAAGGAACTGTAATAAAGTAATCCATTTTTATGTAAGAAAAGGTGGATGAAATATATATTCTATTAAAAAATACATATTCAATTTTGCTTTTATTACTTACATAAGGAACACTGGTAGTGGAAAAAGTACATTCAAAGTTAATAAAAATAATTATCTATGTAAAGTAGGAACACAGGAGAAAGGCAGCCCTAACTGGTGTGGATCAGTGGGTTGGGCATCCTCCTGCAAACTGAAAGATCACTGGTTCAATTTCTGGTCAGGGGACATTGTTGGGTTGCAGGCCAGGCTCCTGTTTCAGGGAATGTGAGAGGCAACCAATTGATGTTTCTCTCACACATTGATGTTTCTCTCCCTCTCTCCTTCCCCTTCCCTTCTCTAAAAATAAATAAATATTTTTAAAAGGCATGAGTGTGGGAATAAGATTTCTCAATGTGTATTTTATTTAGTTTTTACTTTTGAACCAGATGAGAGTATTACATACTCAAAAGTTAATAAAATTAAAAAATGAAAGCAAAAGGCATTTAAAATGCCAATTTATGCTTTTCCTGTGGGGTTGAGAGGAATGTGGACTTTTCCCCTCCTCATCATGGCATATGATCATCCATTGATATCTGTGTACTTCTTAAAAGAGGAAATTATCTGGTAAAAATATCACTTTGTCAATATTGTAAACTTTGTACACCAACTTGTACAAAAACAATAGACAGTCCTATGCTGTCAGTGAATTGGCAGATCATCAAACCAGTGTATACTAGCAGAGCTGGGGTTCAAATTCCCAAAGTTCAAGGTGGTAAAACTCACGGTTCTGGCCAGCATGCTTTTGTTGTGGGAGCCAGATATTTGCACCAACTAAAACCTGGCGCTGTTGGCACCTCAGAGTAAATAAGACATGGGAGAGATAATGTAATCTACCTTGCTGCCTGGGCCTTAAGAGTGCTGGTCATATCTGAATGTCATTATATTGAAGAAGTTCCTGAACTTCTTTAATGGTTGAAGATAAGGCTGGAGGTTACAAGAAGACCAATGAGGCTGGGGTGTTTTTTGCTTAAGAAACTTAAGGCCTGGTATGATATCATCAAAAAGGCCTATGGCTTTCAGCAAATGAGAGCTGGCAAGGGCAAAATGAGAAATCATTGTAGAATCTAGTGCAGGGGACCTTGTATCATCTATAATGAGGACATGGTATCATCAAAGCTGTCAGAAACATTCCTAGAATTACCTACTTAATGTAAGCAAACTGAAAATTTTGAAACTTGCTTCTGGTGGGCATATAGGCCATTCCTGCATTTGGACTGAAAATGCTTTCTGCCAAGTTAGATGATCTATATGGCACTTGGTGTAAAGCTGCCTCCCCCAAGAATAACTATAACCTTCCCATGCACAAGATACTTAGTACAGACCTTAGCAGAATCATGAAAAGCCCAGAGATCCAAAGAGCCCTCTGAGCACCATGCAAGAAGATCATCACAGGGTCCTGAAGAAGAATCCACTGAAAAACCTGAGAACTGTGTTGAAGCTGAATCCATATGCAAAGACCAGGCTCCAGAACACCATTCTTTGTCAGTCAAGAATCACAAGCTCTAGCTGGATAAAGCAGCAGCAGTGATACACGCTAAATCAGATAAGAAGGGGGGTTCCAAGCAAGAAGCCTGCAGTAGGGAAGTAAGAAAGAAGGCTGTTGGTGTTATGAAGTAGAGGCTTTGGTGGTAAACAAACAAACAAACGATAACAAAAGGCTGCAGGTATCAAGGACCCAGCAGCTGAGAAGCCCACGGAAAAGATACCCACCACAGAAGAAGCCTGCATTACACACTGAAATTTATCTTGTAAAAGTCAAATCACTTTGGATAGCTGATTTTGAATAAAAATCCAATAAAAAAGACAGTGAGGAAAAATGAAGTCAATTTATTTTTTGCTGCAGAGTATGGTAGGTTGGAAGATTAAAATATATAAAATGTATAACAGGATAGAATTCTCTAAGGGAAATCAAATTACAAAAGTTCAAGAAGAAAGTTGGTAGTTACAAAATAGTAATGTAGGGATGTAAGTACAGCATATAGAATATAATCAATATTGTAATAACTACTATACATGGTATCAGGTGGGTGCTGAATTTATTGGGGAGATTACTTCATCAGTTATAGAAATGTCTGATCATGGGGCTGTACACCTGAAATTAATATACTATATATCAACTAACTGAAAAATAATAAAAACATTTTTTAAGTTCAAGAAGAAAAGGGAACAATGAAACTAAAGGAATAATAAAATTTTAAAAGATTTTTATTTATTTATTTTTAGAAAGAGGAGAAGAGAGGGAAAAAGAGAAGGAGAGAAGCATCAGTGTTAGAGAGAAACATCGATTGGTTTTTTTTCTCATATGTGTCCTGGACAGCTTGGGACCAAACCCTCAACCCAGGCATATACTCTGACCAAGGGTCAAATCAGAGACCTTTTGTTTTGCGAAATGACACCCACCAAACTGAGCCACACTGATCAGGGTGGCAACAATTTTTTGTTTACTTTTTAAATGGTATCAAATCACCAAGGCATTTATGTTCCACCCTTATTCCATACTTAAGATTTGTGTGACCACTTTATTTTTAAATGCCAACATTTATAACAGACACTGGAAATCATTGCCTTTATAATTATTTAATTTTATGAGAATAATTTTGGATGTTGATATAAAAATGGGGAAGGGGTACATGTACTTTTCAAAATTCTTTTGGTAGCGTGTAAACAAAAATGTTTGAAGACCAATGATCTTGATTTTCGTACATTTGAAACCAATGGAATTAATCATTTGCCCCTGAAAGTTACATTATACAAGCTACAAATGACTACCTCTGAACACAATCACATTGGATTAATTTTGGATAAGCTGGCTTTTACTTAGAAAAACAAACTTTTGAGCTTCATGAGAATGAGTGCCAGGTAAATTTGGATGTTTGTAAGGTAAGTCTAGTGTATGACGTAAAGAATTCACGTCATTGTAAACAATGATCAAATCAAGAAGTAGAAAAGTGTCTTACCTAACTTTGCCATGACCAACCCAGTTGGATCCTTCTTGGGATTCATACAGGTGGATTTAAAACCAAAAGCACAATGGTACAAGGACTCATCAAACCCACCTATCCTGAGATTCTCAGCCCCAGGTTTTTCTCTCAAGCTCCTGGGATGAGTGATAACAAGAGGAACAGCAAATATTGGAAATCAAAAGGACCTGAACTAATTTTCTCCTTTCAAATAAGAAACTTTTAACTACATGTTACCTTTGTTGGCTCTAAATGGAAACTGAACAATCATGTCTTCTCATTTGGTTGAAACTTTGTCCTTATTATCCTTGTTTATAGCCCTTCCCAGACACCCTTCATCTCCCACTCACTCAAGGCTCTTCATGTGACCTATTTTGAAATCTTTCTCACCACTACCCAATTTCTGAGACTCTTCCACTGTGTTCTCTGGAATTCACAGGCCATCATCAGCAAAATCATCTGTATGCTTAGTCTCTCTTTCTAAATATTTCCTTCACCTTCTTGTTCTAAAGTAAACCTGGCTCATCCTCCAACAGGTGGAAGAGGGATCCTCCTTGCTCTTCATTGCTTCTTTCAGGCTATTCTCTCTCTTTGCTCTCTAATTCCTCCCCCTGACATTTATTTTTTTAACTTATGTCCTCTGATGATGTCACCCTCTTCATTGTGGTAATCACCTACTCACTCATAGATCAATCACTTTGCCTTATTTCTCAAGGACTTCGACTTTGGCCTACTGGAATCCTCTCCAGCACCTCTCCTATCTTAAGTCATGTTATGAAATACGTAACCCTTATGGCACTCTCACCTTGGCCCTTCCAATACCACATTTCATACTCTTCAGCTATTTTACTGTCATTGTCCAATTTCACTCCAAACTTCATCATGTCTTCATAATCATAATGTCAGTCATTTCATTCTAATTTGCCATATTGTGCTAACTCTTGCAGAAGTAAGATGGACTCCACCTAAAATTTGGTTTAAATGTCAAAACCGCTGATGCCACACATATACCAAGAGAGCATGAAAAGGTTTATCACTCACTTAAAGGAGCTTTCTGAGAAGTGCAGGGCAGGCTTCAAGCTGGTATAAATATGGCTTGAGGGGACAGAGAAAGGAGACATTGTAGGGTTTTATGGTAGTTAGCCTGGGGGTAGGAACAGGTTGAAGGTTTCCTCACATGATCTGGGTCTTGCGTAGTTTGAACTATCCACTCACACCAAAGGACTGAGCACCAAGGCTTACTTATCAGGTTCCCTACATGTGGGCATAGGGAAAACAGGAGTGGTAGGGCTTGAAGGCTGTCAGCGAATATAAAAAATGGATCTGGGATCTGGTCAAGATGGCAGCACAGGCAGACCTGGCTCACCTCAACCACATCAAAATTACAAAATCTAGATCCACCATCAGCCAGAATCATCACAAATCGAATTGAACAGAAATCTGACAACTACGGAATTAAAGAAACCACATCTGGAACTAGTATAAATCACTCATGGACATGAACAACATGTGAGGATTTTTTAAAAGGACAGAAATCAAATCCATCAAGACAGATAGGAGGGGCACAGATGCAGAACAGGCTGGTGCCTAACCCATGTGTGGTGGATAAAAATTCAAGGGGGGTATCTCAGGATCGAGGAGTCCCAGCTCCACACCAGGTCTCCTAGCCCAGGATTCCAGTGCAAGGAAAGTAAGTCCCACAACTTCGGGCTGCAAATACCAGTGGGGATTGAGTCAGTGGAAGAAACTTGCTGAAGCCCCAAGCAGTTCCTCTAAAGAATCCACAAATGGACTCACCTACTCAGACTCACTCCCTCTGAGCTCAAGCACCAGTGTAGAAGCATTAAAGACACCAGTGGCATACAGGGAAAAACTGAAATGTCTGCCATCAAGGTGAGTAGAGACCATTGTCTCTTTTCTAAACCCTGCCCCCACTGAGCTGGCAAGCCCATGTCATATCTGAGACTCCATCAACCTGGCTAACACTGTTTAACCTGCCTTGGAGAACCCCAGAGACTCTGCCCCACACAATTAGGGGCCCACACAAGCTGCTTTTCCATATGAAAGGCTGGTCTTGGTTCATGCTTCACAACTTCCTAAATCCTCTCAAACAAGCAACAGCTGCCTCAGTGAGCCTCAGATCTGGCACTAGCAGCCAAGTAGCCAGCTTAGAGTCACAGCTTGGGTTTGCCTGGGAGTCTCCAAGCCCAGCAAGAGGAGAAGCATCTCAAGTTGCTTTATAGCTCAGGCAGGGTGGCCTGGGCAAAACACTGATGGGGGCTGACCTTGGCCTGCACCACCCAGGAAGCCCCAGGGCCAGCGCAGTCAGTGGACAACTACAGACCACATTGGAGCACCACCCACCTGCTTACACAGTTGATTCTCCACAGAGGGTGTAGGTTGATGATCAGCAGCCGTAGCCAGTCCTTGCAGCTGACTGGTCTGGGTAAATCCCTCCCATTGATCTGCCAACAGCAACCAAGGCTCAACTACAAGAGAGAGGTGTACTCAGCCCGCATGCTTGGAGGATAGAAAAGACTGTGCCACTGGACTCTAAAGCACACCTACTACATTAGGCCACACTACCAAGACATGGAGTCAAGGAATTCTACCCAATACACAGAAACAAACACAGGAAGGCTGCCAAATTGAGGAGGCAAAGAAACATGGCTGAGATGAAAGTACAGAACAAACCTCCAGAAGAAGAACTAAATGAAACAGATATAGCCAACCTATCAAGTGCAGAGTTCAAAACACTGGTGATTAGGGTGCTCAGAGGAATGACTGTGTATGACCAGATAAAGGAAGAAATGAAGGTTATATAAAGTGAAATGAAAAAATATATATATGGAACAAACAGCGATGGTAAGGAATCATGATTTGGAACAAAAGGAAGTACATATTCATCTGGAACAGAAAGAAGAAAACAAGAATTTTTTAAAATGAGAAAATTAGGAACCTCTGGGACAATTTTAAACATAACAACATTTGGGGTGCCAGAAGGAGAAGAGCAAGAGCAAGAAATTGGAAACTTACTTGAAAACATGATGAAAAAAAACTTCTCTAATTTAATGAAGGAAATAGATACACAAGTCCAGGAAGCACAGAGAGTTGGACCGAAAAAGGACCATACCAAGACCCATCATAATTAAAATGCCAAAGATTAAAGATAAAGAGAGAATCTTAAAAGCAGCAAGAGAAGGCCTTGGCTGGTGGCACAGTGGATAAGGCATTGGCCTGTGAACCCAAAGTTTGCTGGTTCGATTCCCAGCCAGGGCACATAACCAGGTTGTAAGCCAGGTCTCTAGTCAGGTCCGTAGCTGGAGGCAGGTGAAAGGCAACCATACACTGATGTCTCTCTCCCTCTCTGCCTCTCTCCCTTCCCCTCTCTCTAAAAATAACAAATAAAATGTTTTTTTTTAAAAAAGGCCCCAAGAGAAAAGAGTTACCTACAAAGGAGTTCCCATAAGACTATTAGCTGATTTCTCAAAAGAAACTTTGCAGGGTAGAAGGGATTGGCAAGAAGTATTCAAAGTGCTGAAAAGCAAGGACCTATGACAAAAATTACCCTATCCAGCAAAGCTATCATTTAGAATGGAAGGGCAGATAAAGTGCTTCCCAGACAAGGTAAAGATAAAGGAGTTTATCATCAGCAAGCCCTTATTATATGAAATGTTAAAGGGACTTAAGATAAAAACTATGAACATTAAAATGACAACAAATCACAACTATCAACAACTGAATCTAAAAAACAAAAATAAAAACAAACTAAGCAAACAACCAGAACAAGAACAGAGTCATGGGTATGGGATCATTTGGAGAGTTATCAGCTGGGAAGGGGAAGGGGAAGAAAGGGGGAAATGGTGCTGGATCAAGAAATAACAATTGATAGGAACAAAATAAACAGGGGTATGTTAAGAATAGTATAGGAATGGGTAAAGCCAAGGAACTTACATGCACAACACATGGACATTAATTAAGGCGGAAGGAACTGCTGGAGGGAAGAGTAGTACTGGGTGGAGCAGGGCAAAAGGAAAAAAAAAATTGGGACAATTGTAACAGCATATAAAATATACTTAAAAATGGACCCAGACTCTTTATTATACACCTCCTACCTTTCCAGATCATTTCCTCTTGTTCTCTGATTCCTATTGTCCTTTAGCTCCACAAGGACTTGTAGTTCATTCATCCTACCACCTTTTTTCTGTCCTTAATCTCTCCATATCCACTTGTTCCTCATCTTAAATTCCATGGTGAATCATAACCACTCCCTTACACCCTCAGCTCCTTGCTCTTCTCTCCTTGCTCTTATTTACTTGGTAAAACCTGATTCATTAGAATTGTAAGCCTATACTGAGCCTCCACTCTGGCAGTTGATTATTGCTAGAGGGAAAAAGCACAATCACACTGACTTGTCCCACTTAAATTCATAGCCAGAACTCAAATGGGCCCTTTATGACACTCAGAAACCATATGATATTTTTTCCTAGTCCATCCATCTTTTCATTCTCCTAGATGACTATTTCACACCTTAATTTCTGTCCTAAAGCCTCCATTTTTCTTCCACACTTTGTCTCCACTTGTGGCCTAACTTCCTGAGAAAGTTGAAAAATTCAAAAAAGAACTTCCACAGATTCCTACAACCACTCCTACACACCTGCCTCCATGTTTCCACAGATGAACAGTTTGTGCTACTGTCTGCACATTATCCCTTCACTTATGTGCTGGATTCCAAATTCTCTTTCCTTCTCCAACAATTCTCTTCTTACTTCTACATACCTTTTACTTTCTCTTCCTGTTCATTCTCATCAGAAACAAATACTTGTCCCAATTTTTTTTTTTTTTTTTTTTTGTCAACTACTTTTGACTTCACTGCCACCAATAGTTACTATCTCATTTTGGGGCTCCCTTTTGGAAAACTTCTCAAAAGAATTGCCTAAAATATTAGCCATCTCCAATTCTTCTCTCATTTTTTTGTTAAACTCACTCCAATCAAGCCCCCTACCCCCATCCAACTTTTGTGTTACCAACGACCTCCATGGTAACAAATCCAATGGTCAGTCCTTGGTTCTCACTCACATAAGAGCACTCACACCTCCTTGGTACACTACCTTCCCTTGGCTTCAAGGTAATCACTTTTGATTCTCCTACTCCATGGCTGCTCCTTCTCAGGTTCCTTTGCTGGCTTATTCAAGACTCCTGCCTTGAGGTCACAATACTTCATTTTCAGTTCTCTTCTATTTACACACTCCCTTGGTGATATTGTCTAGTCTCCTGGCTTTAAATATCATCTAAATGTGGACATCTTTCTTTATTGCTAGCTTGGCCCATTCTTCTTGACCCCAGGCTCATATACCACTGCCTACTCTAAATCTCCGCTCGGATTCCTAATAATTACCTCAAATTTAAATACCCAAAGCTAAACTTCTGATCTTTCTCTTCAAACCTACTCTACCTGTAGTCTTCCTCATCTCTATTGATTTATTTTTTCACATCTCCTATCAGCTTTATTCTATTTGATTTTTGTATTTATAACATTTATTATTTACTGCCTGTTGCCCTCACTTCCAAAATGTAGTCTCTACAAAGGCCGGTTTTGTTTTAGGTTTTTCTTTTGGTCTGTTGTGTTCACAGATATAAGCCAATCAACCAAAACAATGTCTGAGTGCTCCATTAATATTTATTGAATGAATAAAAAAATGAATTGAACCAATAGGATCAACTCTTAGCTTACTCAGAAATTACTGTTTTTTTTTTGTGTGTTTTTTTTTTTTAAAGACTTTATCATTTTTATAGAGAAGGGAAGGGAGAGAGGCAGAGAGGGAGAGAGCCATCCAAGTATGGTTGCCTTTCACCTGCCTCCAGCTGCAGACCTGGCTGGAGACCTGGCTTGCATCTTGGTTATGTACCCTAGCTGGTAATCCAACCAGCGACCTTTGGGTTCGCAGGCCGGCACCTGACCTACCCACTGTGCCACCAGCCAGGTCTGAAGTCTTTTAAACCTAACTGAAAATTACTGAAAAATGGGTTTATTAGCCAGCAGTAAAATTCTGCCCAGGTTTAAAACCTGTGTCTGTGCTTGGATTGGGGGAGGAGCGGGCAGGAAGGTATCTCTCCAGAAATGTAAAGTGCCAGAACAAGGCTAGGTAAAAGCCACAGTGAGTGTCTGTCAAGGTTGGTTTCCTGGGAAACCACTTCTCAGAGACACACGTCTGAATAAGTTCTAAGTGCTCACCTAAACTTTGTTGGCATCATGCGAAAGGTGGAATGTGAGTGAAAAGAAGCAAAAAGGCATCGTCCTCCAACAACTCTGGTACCAACAGCTGTTCTCTCACTAGGGTGTCTCTGTTTTCCCTTATTTGGACTTCTCTGTCAAAAGAAAGACACCACACCCTGTATTATGCAGCCCCGAGGAGCTATGCCACGTCCCAGGTCCCCTGTCTTCAGGACTGTACTTAATTCAGTAATATTTTTCTTTTGAATCAGGGTTCTGGGTGGGGCCCGGAAAACTCTGAAGCTATTTGAAAACAATACAAACCAAAAAGATAGGAATTTCTAAGAACATTTTAAAAACAGTGTAAGGCCCTTAGAAGCAAACTGGATTTGGGGATCACGGTAAGTTCTGTACAGCGGATCCCTGTCCGCGTCCACTCGACTGCGGGCGAAGATCCGAGTCCTCACTACCGGTGCCCATCGGCGTTTCGGGCTGCGGCAGGCGCCCCCCTCCCTGAACCTCACGCGCCACCCTGAGGGAGGGAGAATGAGCCCGTCCCCAGGGACTGAGTCCCAAGCTTCCCTTGAATTTCCATGCAGCCGGCCCAGACAAGTCTGTACTGAAGGAGCAGAGTCCAAAGGGAGCGTCAGAACCGACGCGCAGACTGGCGAGATGCACCGCGGGGGCTGCCAGGGGAGCCTGGAGCCTGCGCTTCAGACCGGCGAGGCAGGCCGTCGCCCCCCCAGCCCCTCCCTGCGCGGAGCGTGCTGCACCCCCTCGCTGCGGCGCCCCCTCCCTCCTCCGCCCGCCTCCCCTTTAAGCGCGGGGCACAGTGGATTTGTGTCGGCTGAGGCGAGGCGCTACTCCCTTTTATGGCGGAGTCGGCGGCTGCAGCTCTGACAGCCACAGGGACCTCTCAAGAAGGGCAGGAAGCCGGGCCCAGGGCCGCGGGCTGCCGTCACCACAGCTGAGCCGGGAGGAGCGCCGAGGGCGCCGCGGCGGGGGCGGAGGAGTGGGCGGGCCCCACAGGGCTGGGGGCGGGGAGGCGGGGGAAGGCGGGGGAAGGCGGGGAGCAGGGCAGCCAGCGCTCGGGTCTGCCACTGACTGCGGCGCGCGGCGGGGCGATGTTTGATTACCATGGCGAGGAGTCTCTGTCCGGGGGCCTGGCTGAGGAAACCCTATTACCTCCAGGTAGGCCGGCATCGAGCCCGCTGCGCGCGCTCCCTCCCTGCACGGTCCATGCCTGCCTCCCTTCTCTACCCTTGGTTGGCGCCCGCCCGAACCCCGCTGCCCCCTGCTGTCGGCACCTGGCGGCGCGCCCTCCCCGCTACCCTGGCGCTGCAGCCCCTAAGGCAGCGGCTCTCCGTGCCCCTCAACCGCTGACCCGGCACCTCCCGCTCCGGGGCGGGCAGGCTTGGTGACCCAGGTCACCCGGCCGGGATCTCCCTCGCACCCCTCGGTTTTCAGGAGACCCGAGACGTGTTTCGGGTGCGACCCTACAGCCCGAGCAGTAAGGGCTCGGCAGTCTGGGCTGTGGATGTGCCTCGGTCTTCCCCCTGGTCTGGTGCTCTCCTCCCCCTTCCCTGGTGGGCCCCGCAGGTTGGCTGTTTTCGACTCTGTCCTGGGTCTTCAGTCAATGGTGGGTAAGGTGGTGTGTCTTTCTTCCATATTTTAGAAAATTATGGCAGTTTGTCACATCACTGTTTCCCCGAACCCCCGGGAAGCGGCGTGTGCCTCGTGCTCAACCCCTTGGTTCGGTCTTTCCATCACCCTTGATTTAAATGGGAGGTAGGGCTCGAAAGTCCGAGCGAATGGGATGGGTGTTTGCTTTTTAAAAGGAAAGGGGACAGTGTCTGGTGGCGATCTCAAATACCCCAGCAATGCAAACGTTATTCTCAGTCATGTCATGTGTACTGTTCGCGTGTTAATTTTTCATGATTTCCGTTCCACCCTGTGTTCCACTGCCAGTCTGTGTCTTCGAATCCTACTACTGCCTTCATGCACTTACTGTTGGTTACCAGAGGGATCTAGTAGACATCGTGAGTAGCTGAGCGCAAATCCATCACCCCTTTGGAAAACAACTACAAATCAATGCTTGGCATGGGTCAGCAGGTTTGTCTGCATTCAGAGGACAGTATTTTTTTTTTTTTTTTCAATTGCTTACATGAAAAGGCTTAAAGGAATTGATAGATAATTTTGGGACAGGAATTCCTTTTCGGCTGGTGCTTTTATAAATTATTTTAAAAGTTCAGAAGAAATCATCATGGGGCAAGTGGATCTTCCACTTTTGTGTGAAAGTTGCATGTGCCAGTCATTACCCTGCCATGAGTGATGTGCAGCAGATTGGAAGCAAGTTTTGACAACCCATGAAATGATGGGTATTAGGAGTAGAAGTGAATGCCCGCCACTTTGTAGCAGCTCCACCAGTAGCAACTGTGCCTTGAGTCACCCTCCTGCAACCCAGTCTAGAATTCAGCCTAGGCCAGGTGATACTTTTATGTGAGCGAAATAATACCTTTCTAGACTATCCCCGCCCCCCCTGCCAAAGTTTATTGGGGTTTTTTTTAGTGAAAATTTTTTTCACTAAAACTATTAAGCTATTTATTTTTATTTTTTTAGATTTTATGGTAGTTTTTGTTTTAGACTTTGATTTACTTGGCTCTAAATGTTCTCCACAGATATGGCTGTGACATTTTTTGGCACCATAGCACAAGAGCTTTTCAGATTGGTTAAAATTAGTTTCGACAAATATTTATGTTTCTGTTAACGGCAAACATTTGGTCTTTCTGTCTTTCTGATTGTGTACATCATTATTTGTTAATTAAGGTAAACAGATTTTTAAACATTTCAAAAGGGTTTTGGGGCATAATGATATTTTAATAGGCTATTTCTATATAAAATAATAATAAAACAGAAACTTTATTGATTATGGTATTTGAGATAAGTTTAAAACTTGGGAACCCAGAGGACTGGTATTTTAAACATTGTCTTGGTGTTCATATTTATTCTTTGTATAAATTTTATCAGTTTAACCAGTTTTTAGAAAAGGCCTTATGTAGTTTCATTTTCCATTCCTTGTTGCCTAACCGACTCACCTTCTGCTTCTGATGCTCCCTCTACCAATAAGTGCTTCAACCTCGAAATTGTTTTGCACAAATTGAAATAAAATACTTTCATTTGGGTCTATTACATAGTTACTCAGTTTCTCAGCAACTGAAGGTTGAGTTAATATGTACAATATTACTTTCCTTATGTTTATTTTATTTTTCTTGAGAATAAAATTATGTTACTTTAGAAATAGTGTAATTTATGAAGAGCTGAATTTTGTTCATTATGACCTTGAAAAAGTTTTATAACTTTGTTTCCATAGTTCCCATATCATAAAGTGGAGATTGTAGTTCTTAGCTGAATGCATCACATGAATGTAGTGAGGATAAACCAGATGAAGTTAAGTTTGTTTTGTTATACCTTTACTACATATTAAATAGAAAAGCACATGAACTTAAGCTGTAAATAATATAGGTAAATATGTTGAAATCCTTCAACTTAAGGTCCTTGGCTTTCTTCTCCCTCCTTTCCTTTATGTATTATTTATTGACCTAGGTGCACAATATAACTTATTTTATTGACTCAGTCTTTAATAAATATTTGTCACATGCCAGAAACTTTGTGAGGTGGAAGGGATTCTACATAAGCTAAGCAAACACCTTGAAGTCAAGGCCAGGAGACAAACATTAATCAGTCTCAAAAATATGTGGTGATGATAGTAAGTGCTATAAAGGAGAGGAAAAGATTATCTGAGAGGAAGATAACAGTTTATCTCTCTCCTTTAAAAGTATTTTTCTGTGCAACATTTTAAATATACAAAAAGCAGAAAAGAATGATGAACTCTCCTGTACCTACCTATTTGCTGTCCTCCACAATTACCAGTATTTTGTTTCATATCCCCTTCCCTGTATCTTTCTTCCAACTACCTAATTTCCAAGTAAATTAGGAGATAGGAGATATCACATCATTTTATTCAAATATCTCAGTATGCATTTCTAACAGAGAAGGATATTTTTATTATTTCTAAACATTTTAATATTTTAAAAGATTTTATTTATTACTTTTAGAGAGACTGGAAGGGAGGGAGGCAGGGAGGGAGAGAAACATCAATGTATGGTTGCCTTTCACTTGCCTCCATCTGGGGACCTAACTGGAGACCTGGCTTGCAACCTGGTTATGTGCCCTGGCTGGGAATTGAACCAGCAACCTTTGGGTTCACAGGTTAGCACCTATCAAGCCAGGGCAGGGTGTTTTTAGACATAATCATACCACTATTATCATACCTATCAAAATTAATAACAATTCCTTATTCTTTTTCACCCTCCTAGATATGCATTATCCTGAGGACTGAGTAATTCAGTGGATTTACTATGATTTGAGAGGGTCTCTTGGCAAAAAACAAAACAAAAACTCTCCACTAACCAGTTCGTTCTTGCTGGAAATTCTTTATTTAAGGGAAACTAATTCTCATTTTATATCTTGGGATGTAGATGTCTTAGAAAATAAATATAATGTTTTAACTCAAAGTGAGGCCGTAATTAGTGAACAGGTATAAAAGATCTTGTTTTGTTTGGGGGTAGGGAACAAGATGAAGAGTAGAAAAGGAATTGTATTTCGAAGATAGGGGGAAGAGATGAAGGGCCCAGCAAGAAGAGAGGGAGATTGTTGAGACCAGCTTTGTATACTTGCAGTTTGTCTTCAACTGGGTGGGATCAGAAAACATTTATGTCCTGAGGTGTTCAGGCCTTAGGGCTTGCAATTAATTGCCACTTCCTCCTACAAATTACAGGAAAAAAAAATGTTTTAAGCAGTTGACTTAGATATAAAAGAGTTTCATCCCCAGTGCCTTCATTAATCCAGATACCACTGGAGTAATTAATTGATAATGCTTCTACATAACTTTAGTATTATGCAATTAATGATGTTTTCAGCTATACCATGGATTAAGTAGGCATTTATGGACTAATGTGGGACCTAATCACTGTTTATAGCTTGGTTTATATAGCCAAAGAGATTTTGCTTGTGAAGAAAACAACTGATGCAGTATATCCATAGAGTAGAATATTATTCAGCATTAAAGAATGAAGAACTGATAGATACTATAACGTGGATGAACCTGGTAAACATTAAATATATGAAAGAAGATAGTCAAAGAGACTATATAATTACATGGTTTCATTTATATGAAATGTCCAGGCAATAAAGACAGAAAATAGATTAGTTGTTGCTTGGGGTGGGGAAGGTTGGGAGGAAATGGGCATGACATTTCTTTTTGGGGTAATGGAAATGTTCCAGAATTGATACTGGTGACAGTTGCACAACTCTGTCAGTATACTCAGAGCCATTGGGTTGTATACTTTACATGAATACGTCGTATGGCATATGAATTATTTCTCAATTAAACTGTAAAAAAATAAGGAACTGAGTTTATATCATCAATGTGGCCTTTCTCTCTACATCTTGTTGCAGATTCTACCAATGCCAGCTTTTTGGTGCAGGGAGCACTTCTTCCATAGGAGTGGTGCAGGCACACTGTTAGCCTGTGTGACCCCTCTGTGAGCCAGGAGGGCTTGTGACCTGCATAGCCAGCTTCACAGGGCAGGGCATCCTCCCAGAGCATACTAACTTACACTTGCATCCTTTCCAGCATTTTTTTAGAAAACTTACCTGGGAAATAGTATTTCTTGGTTTGGCTAAATGTAGACTGAACAGAATAGAATCCTGCTATCTGAGATCAGAAACTGGATGCATTAACCAGTTTAGACCATTTTTAGGCAGTGTGTTTCTTTCGCTCACCATTTACGGTGATACTACGTATGGGTGTGGTAACTGCAACACCTGCATTTGTCTTTTTTTTTTTTTACTTTATTTTAAGATTTTATTCATTATTTTCAAAGAGAAGGGCAGGAAGAGAGGAAGAAATGGAGGGAACCATCAATGTATGGTTGCCTTTCACCTGCCTTCAGCTATGGACCTGGCTGGAGACCTGGCTTGCAAACTGGTTATGTGCCCTGACTGGGAATCAAACCAGTGAGTGACCTTTGGGTTTGCAGGCTGGCGCTAATCCACTGAACCACCAGCCAGGGCTCATCTGTCTGTTTTTAGCAGTGTGTTTTCTACAAATGAGAATCTACTTTGTTTAGAGTTTACTCATAGCCTGAGTAGGACTGATAACATAGCAGCCCTACAATTTGTTGGTTTTGGTTTAGAATACCTTCTTCCTTCTCACTATCATTAAGTCCTGAAGAATTAAAGTTAAGACAATTTAGGGTAATTCTCTATCCTTAGGTTATACACATTTTCCATTCCAGACATTCTGTCTGCATGCCCTGTTGCACTTAAGAAGCTAGCAAAATTCTTTTTTTTTTTTTTTTAATTTTATTGTTGTTGTATTACATCCACCCCCTTTTTGCTCCCCTCTGTCCCCCCACCCACCCACCCATTCCCCCCAAAGTCAATCCCACCTGTTGTCCATGTCCATGGTTCCTTTATACTAGGTTCTTGTCTAAGCTGCTCTCCATCTTTGCCTCTACCTCTCCCTCCCCCCTACCCCGTTCCC
>PVIW01007264.1:0-74994 GCA_004026585.1 Noctilio leporinus | reverse complement strand
GGAGGGAGGGGGGGGAGAGAGAGGGGGAGGGGGGAGAGGGAGGGAGGGAGGGAAAGAGAGAGAGTGAGAGAGGAAGAAGAAAGAACCAGGGACTTAGTAAATAGTATGTGAGAGTCATTGGAGGCCATCTTGCCACCATACGGAACATGTCTGTCTTGAGAAGAAAGGCAGTGGTAAAGATGGAATGACACAAAAGTCTTGAAGGTGTCATGTGAGCCACTGGATCAAACTGCTTAAAGCTATTACACTTCTGACCTTTTAAGTTATAAGAATTAATAAATCATTTTCTCCTTTTGTTTAAGTGAGTTTGAATTGGGTTTTCTGATATTTGCGACCAAAAAGTCCTATGTAAGTATAGTGGACATCTATTTGTTTTATAGAGCTAGAGAAATACTAACATTGTCTTCACCCCTCCCCCTTATTTTTCTTTCTTTTTTTTCACTCTTATCCACACCCAACTCCCAGGATGTTGCCTGAATGGAACTGGTATTCATTCCCACTGGTCAAAGGTACACTTTACTGAAGCAGGCACATCTCAATGTCCGACCTCTTTGATACAGGGATAAGTATATGATCAGGGCTAGGCTAATCGAAACCGTTTCCTTGAAATCTTTTAATTTGCTGCGAGACCAGGTTTGGATCCCCCAGTAGACACTGTGAGGCATGTTTCTAGGCGTAAGTGGCCATGTTTCCAGATGAGAATGAAAGACCATTAATGAGTATTTAAAAGGCATGGAAAAGATATGGTAAAGAGAATCCTGGCAGAATTCGAGCCCCTAGTGCCAGCTGTTCTGAGGCCCAGCTATTCCCCATCCCTCTGGAGTTAGAAATACAATACCGAATACATTGCCCTTTTCTACCCAGGTCAGTTCAGACTAGGCCCCCATCATCATAACCTAAAGAATTTTAACACATTAAGTGGCGATAAGTTCCACTATGTCCCATAAAGACTCTATAGCAATAATCTGATGAGATGAAATACCTGATTTGAAGGCTGTATCAACTCTTACAGGAAAGGTCACAGCCAACAGGCTGTCCCCAGTGACCTCAGCATGCAGCCAAGCTAAAACGCTGCTCTGTAACTCACCAGTCTGCTCTGACGTGGAGCAGCCTAAACGGTTCAGCAGCAGCCAAGAAGCGCCCTACCCCTCAGTAGTACGCTGGTGACTCGGGCCCACAGGGCAATTACCATGTTCCGTTACTGCAGTGGGTGGTGTTTTTAACATGTGTTGAGCTGTGTCAATGAAGGCCTGAAACAGTTCTCCACGTCCCAGAAGGTAAAAGTCTTTAATGATCTGCAGAAAGAATTTCAATTTACAACTTGGTAATCCAGCAGGGCCATAAGTTCCTCATTATCTTGCTGGAATTACACATATAATTTCTATTTCTCATCAGTTTGAGCTAATCTGCAATAGGCTTTTGGCATTTCAAAAGGACATATCTAGCAATCCCTCATGGCAGGATGTCTGGTGTGACTTTGGTATCATTTATTCAGTAAAAACAGTTATAGCAGGCCAGAGAGAGTTAGCACCTAAAGTTTTATAGTGTAATAAATTTGTAGGATTAGGTGGAATTGGTGCACTTGGCTGAGGACCTACCAGGACACTAGAAATCTGGGTATAGGCAATCTGTTACCAGGAGAGGCTACAGAATGAAGTCACTGCCCACCAGCATAATTTTGATTACCTTCAGCTGACCCAATAAATCTGACTCTTCCACCATCAGCTTCCAGAGATGCTATAAAAAGAACCAACAAAACAGACAAAATTTCATTACAATGAGAACTTCTGTAAAAAAAGGTTTTGTATAAATCCAGCAATGTACTGCAAAATATATATATATAAACCATGACCAAGTTAGGTTAAACACAGGAATAAAAGAACACTTCAAAGTAAAATAATATACATGAGATAAGAATGAGAATGTTATGAAATTAAATAGTAGTAAGGATTATGCAACATTGTGAATATACTAAAAATCACTCACTTGTATACTGGTTTTAAATGGTTCAAATGGTGTTATGTGCATTTTATCTCAATAAAAAAATTAAAAATTTAGTATGTGTAATTTAATATCAAAAAAGAAAAACCCTATGATCACTTCAACAGATCCAGAAAAAGCATCTGATAAGTCAACATCCATTCATGATTTTATTAAAAAAAACAATAACAAGGAATAGAAGAAACTTTTTAGAAAGAGTATATACCCAAGGCGCTGGCCTGCAAACCCAAAGGTCGCAGGTTCGATTCCCCAGCCAGGGCACATAACAAGGTTGCAAACCAGGTCTCCAGTCAGGTCTGTGGCTGGAGGCAGGTGGAAAGCAACCATACATTGATGTCTGTCTCCCTCTCTGCCTCTCTCTCTTCCCCTCTTCCTAAAAATAATAAATAAAATCTTAAAAAAAAAAAAAAAAAGAAAGAGTATATACCAAAACCCACAGCAAACAAGCTATTTCATGGTGAAACAATGTAAGAAATTCTTTCAAAGTCACTCAAAATTATACTAAAGACTTTGCCAATGCAGTAAGGAGAAAAAAAAAAAAAAAATATATATATATATATATATATATATGTATGTATATGACTGGAAAGGAAGAAATAAAATGGCTATTACTAATAGATGATACCATCTGCATAGGAAGTCTAAAAGAAATGACATACAGATTATTAAAAGTAGTAAGAATTCAGCTAGGTTGAGGATTAATATACAGAAATAACTACACAACCATTACCAGTATCAAAGGTAAAATCCTGACAGGGATTTGTTCAGTGATGTGACGAACACTGATTCATTCAGGGTGTCACGAATCTCTACCCAGGCACTCATCCCCTCCTCTCTCTCTCACAGGAACTGACATGGATGAAGAACTGGTCATTGGCCCTTACATATTAATAGACAAAGTAGCTGACATCACCCAGGGAAATAGAAGCACACAGGTCAAAATAACAAGATGTGTGAAGAGTTAAACAGGACAGACTTCTGCTTCCCAAGCAGGAGTTTTAGAACAGACAGGATGCTACATTGTGTTAAGACTAAGGTATTCATTTCCCGACCCTGGGAGTGTTGTCTGTGGTGTTGTCTGTCGTTGAGCCTCCGGGAATTGCCTTTGGCTAAAGGGAGCTTCCCTACCCCAGGCTTCCCTCCCTGAGGAGAGTCCATGCCCAGTTTCTGATGCAGACGTACAATGGTGTGGTCCTCAAATCGCAATATAACTAAGACACCCCGGAAGGGCCATTCTACCTTCAGAACTCTGCACAGAATTGGCAGAAGCTTCTGTTGCAACTACATCACAGTTTACCTTCTCTCCCTGTTCAATCCCATTTCCCTCAGCCCTTGCTACCACATTTTAGTTTCAGAATCTTTTCCTGGAAAATAAGACCTGTGAAACAGACCGAAAAATTGAAATACTCTTGATAAACATGCTTAAAGAGGTAAATATACAAAACATAAATATACAAAAGAAATAAAGAACCAAGTTGCCAGAACAATTCTATATGCACATGTAAAACATTAAAAGTGATTCACACCTTGTACCACATACAAAAATTAAATCACAATGGTCACAAACCTAATCGTAAAACTGAAAAATACATTTTTCATAGGAAAAAAAGGAGGAAATCTTTGTGACCTTGGGTAAAGCAAAGGTTTCTTAGGCACAAGACCAAAAGCAAGAACCATGAAACTACAAAAACTGGTAAACTGGGTTTAATAAAAATTAATTTCTGCTGTTTTAAAAACAGTGTTAAAGCCCTGGCTGGTGGCACAGTGGATAAGGCGCTGGCCTGCGAACCCAAAAGTCGCTGGTTCGATTCCCAGCCAGGACACATAACCAGGTTGTAAGCCAGGTCTCCAGTCAGGTCCGTAGCTGGAGGCAGGTGAAAGGCAACCATACATTGATGTCTCTCTTCCTTTTTGCCTCTATCCTTTCCTCTCTTTCTAAAAATAATAAATAAAAATCTTTATAAATAAAATAAATAAAAAATAGCGTTAAGAGAATGAAAAGACTTCGTAGACTGGGAGAAAATATTTGTAAGTCACATATTAAAGGACAAACCTAGAATATGGAATTCTTGAAACCCAACAGTAAGAAAACAAAACAACAAAAAAAAAATAAAAATGAACCAAAGATTTGAAAAAAACACTTCACCAAAGAAGATACATGGATGGCAAATAAACATATAAAGAATGTTAATGTCATTAGGGGAATGCATATTAAAACTACTATGAAGCCCTGGCTGGTAGCACAGTGGTTAAGGCGCCGGCCTGCGAACCCAAAGGTCGCAGGTTCGATTCCCCAGCCAGGGCACGTAACCAGGTTGCAAACCAGGTCTCCAGTCAGCTCTGTGGCTGGAGGCAGGTGAAATGAAACCATACATTGACGTCTCTCTCCCTCTCTGCCTTTCTCCCTTCCCCTCTTTCTAAAAAATAATGAAATAAAATCTTAAAACAAAAAACAACAACAACAAAAAAAACTACTATGAGATGACAACCCAAATGTTCATCAACGGATGAAGGGAAAACACACTGGTATGAACAACAGGGTACTACTCGGCAATAAAAAGGAATAAACTACTGATACGTGCAACGTGGATTTATCTCAATTATGCTGAGTAAAAGAATAAATTTAACCAAGGAAGTGAAAGATGTACAACAAAAACCACAAGATGTTGTTGAAAGAAATCAAAGATGGCACTAAGAAACTGAAAGGCATTCCATATTTGTGGGTCAGAAAAATTAACAGTTAAAATGTGTATGCTACCTAAAGTAGCCTATAGATTCAGTACAGTCCCTATCAAAATTCCAAAGGCATTCTTCAGAGAAATAGAAAAAGCAATCATTAAATTTGTATGGAACCACACAAGACTCCAAATAGTCAAAGCAATCTTGACAAAAAAGAACAAAGCCATATGAATCATACATTTTGAGTTCACACAATGTTACACAGCTATAGTAACTTAAAAAGTATGTTACTGGTATAAAAACAGATATAGAGGCCAATGGAACAGAACAGAAAGCTCAGTACTAAATCCCTATGCCCTGGCTGGTGTGGCAGAGGATTGAGCACTGGCCTGCAAAGGGAAAGGTTTCCTGTTCAATTCCCAGTCAGGGATACATGCCTGGATTGCAAGGTAGGTCCCAAGTTGGGAGCATGCAAGAGGCAACTAACTGATCAGTGTTTCTCTCCCTCTTTTTCCCTCTCTTCCCCCTTCTCAAAAATAAATAAATAAATAAATAAAACTCAATCTTTTAAAACATAATTAAATCCCTGCACAAATGGTCAACTAATATTTGACAAGGCAACCAAGAATATCCAAAGAAGAATGGACTATCTTTTCAATAACTGGTGCTGTGAAAACTGGATAAACACATGCATAAAAATAAAACTGAACTCCTATCTTACACCATACATAATAATTAACTCAAAATGGATCAAGGACTTCAACATAAGACCTACTATATAAAATTTCTATAAGAAAATGTAGGGGAGAGCCCTGGCTGGTAGCACAGTGGATAAGGTGCTGGCCTGCGAACCCAAAGGTCGCAGGTTCGATTCCCCAGCCAGGGCACATAACCAGGTTGCAAACCAGGTCTCCAGTCAGGTCTGTGGCTGGAGGCAGGTGAAACGCAACCATACATTGATGTCTCTCTCCCTCTCTGCGTCTCTCCCTTCCCCTCTTTCTAAAAATAATGAAATTAAAATCTTAAAAAAGAAAAAAAGAAATGAAAATGTAGGGGAAAAACTCCCTGACATTTGTTTTGGTAATGATTTTTTGAGTATGACACCAAAATTACAAACAACAAAGAAAAAAATCAAGTGAACTACGGCAAACTGAAAAACTTCTGCACAGCAAAAGAAATAATCACCCTGGCTCAGCTGGTTAGATCATCATCCTGATACACCAAAGTTTATGGTTCGATCCCTGGTCACAAATCAATGTTTCTCTCTCACTTTCCCTCTCTTTCCTTCTCTCTAAAAATCAATTTTAAAAAATCAACAGAGTGAAAAGGTACCTTCATAATGAGAGAAAATTTATGTAAACCATGTATCTGATAAGGAGTTAATAATATCCAAAATATATTAATAAAACTCATATAACTCAATAGCAAAAATACCTCAACCCAATTAACAAATGGGCAGAGGAACTACACAGACATTTCCAAAGAAGATATCCATATATTGATGCTCCTCTCCCTTTCTTCCTCCTTCCCTGCCCTTTTCTCTAAAAATAATGAATAAAAAAATCTTAAAAAAAATACAAAAAAATAAAATGGTTATCATCAAGAAGGTAAGAAATAACATGTTGGTGAGGATGAGGAGAAAAGAAAACCTTTGTATAATGTTGTGGGAATTTAAGTTAGTTCAGCCACTATGGATAATATTATGAAGGTTCGGGGGAAATTCAAGATGGAAGTATAGATAGTCATGCTGCATCTCCCTGTCTAACCAAAATCAATACATTTACCTCAAAACTAGAGATAACCAGAAATTCCAGAATATCCAGCTTCATGGAAGTCCAATAAGCAAAAGATATAAAAAAAACTACTCATCCAGACAAGGAGGGGCAGAGAGGATGCAATTTGGCAGCATGGAGCATGGCTTGCCAGAGTAGCCACAGTTGGATGGGGAAAGGGGCCGTCCAGGGGAAAGTCTATCACAGCAGGGATATCTGCTGAGTGCTCCGGGCAGCAGGCCAAATTACACGGCTCACAGTTCCAGCACTGGGGGTGATAAAGCCACATTGCTTGTGACTGTGAAAACCAGTGGGAGTTGGGGCAGAGAAAGAAACTGCTGGTCTCACAGCAGAGTCTGATTTTTAAGAGGCTCCCACAGTCCCAACCATCCACAGACCCACCTACTCTGGGAACCATGGGCAAGGCAAACAGCTAGAGAGGAGCTAGTCCCATACAGGGAGCTGGAGAACTGCCTGGAAAAGGGGCAAGTGCACAGCAAGTGGCATAACTCCTCTCAGGCCTTTCCCCTGCATACAGAGCCACAACATGGTGAAAATGGGTCACCTGAAGTGACAAATACCTACAGTTCCACCCCTTACAACATAACAGTTCTCCTTAAAACACAGAGGCACACAGGAGCCTGTCAAGATGAGGAGACATAGAACTATGGCTCAAAAAACGGAACAAATCAAGATCCCAGTGGCTGAACTAAGCAACAAAGAAACAGCCAGCCTGACAGATATATAGTTTAAAACACTGTTGGCAAAGATATTCACAGACTTGACAGATGTGCTTAAATACAGCAAATGCAGAAGGAAAGACATGAAGGTGAGGCCAAGTGAAACAAAAGAAAATAAACACAAAACCAATGGTGAGAAGGGGAGGAAAATGAGATTCAAATAAATGATTTGGAACATAAGGAAGAAATAAACAGTCAACCAGTACAGAAAGAGGAAACAAGAATTGAAAAAAACAAGGAGAGGCCTAGGAACCTCTGGGACAACTTTAAACATGTCAACATCTGAATCATAGGGGTGCCAGAAGATGAAGAAAAAGAGCTAGAAATTGAAAACTTGTGTGAAAAAATAATGAAGGAAAACTTCCCTAATTTGGCAAAGGAAATACACATATAAGTCCAGGAAGCACAGAGTCCCAAACAAGTTGGGCCCAAGGAAGACCACACCAAGACACCTCGTAATTAAAATGTGAAAGATTAAAGGCAGAGAGAGAATCTTAAAAGCAGCAAGAGAAGAGTTACCTACAAAGGGGTTCCCCTATAATGCTATCAGCTGATTTCTCAAAAGAAACTTTGCAGGCAAAAAGGGAGCTGGCAAGAAGTATTCAAAGTGATGAAAAGCAATGACCTACAACCAAGATTACTTTATCCACCAAAACTATCATTTAGAATGGAAGGGCAGATAAAGTATTTCCCAGACAAGGTAAAGCTAAAGGAATTCATCATCACCAAGCCATTATTATATAAAATATTAAAGGGACTTATTTAAGAAAAAGAGCAAAACTATAAACATTAAAATGACAATAAACTCACAACTATCAACTACTGAGTCTAAAAATTAAAAACCAAAACAAACTAAGCACACAACCAGAATGGAACAGAATCATAGGTATGAGCATCGTTTGGAGGGTTATGAGCTGGGATGGTGAAGGGAGAAAAGGGGAAAATGATGCAAGGATCAAGAAGCATACTTGGTAGGAACAAAATAGACTTCGGGAAGTTCAGCATAGTATAGAAAAGGGTGAAGCCAAAGAACTTACATGCACAAACCATGGACATGAACTAAGTAGGGAGAGACTGCTAGAGGAAAGGGAGGTACCAGGCAGGCAGAGGGGAACAAAGGGAAAATAAATGGGATAGTTGTAACAGCATAATCAATAAAATATGCTTAAAAAAATTACTTTGCCAAAATGTTAGTTGTACCAAAAAATTTTGCAAACCACTTTTGAAACATTCTACCAGTCACAGCACCTTCTACATGCAAAAATCTTTCCTGTGTGCTTCAGTTGTTTTTACCTTTCTTGAAATAATCAAGCATACCAAAACTGTTGCGTATCTTCTCTTACCTTCATTATTAAAATAGCTGCATATCTGCCCTGGCTGGTGGCACAGTGGATAAGGTGCCAGCCAGCGAACCCAAAGGTCGCTGGTTTGATTCCCAGCCAGGGCACATAACCAGATTGCAAACCAAGTTGCAAGCCAGGTCTCCAGCCAGGTTCTTGGCTGGAGGTGGGTGAAAGTCAACCATACATTGAAGTCTCTCTCCCTTTCTGCATCTCTCCCTTCCCCTCTCTTTAAAAGATAATAAATAAAATCTTAAATAGCTGCACAAAAATGTACCAATTTTGGTGTTTTATAAAAAATGCACAGATAGCTATCACAATACAATCTCACAAAATTGTTTCAAATGACGTTAAAAGACAATTAAGCACTACTAGAGCCATGGTAAGGAAAAAAACTAAAACTTTTTGGCCAACCATATATAATCTGCTATTACTGTTACAATAATACCTCCAAAAAAAAGACCATAGCAATATATGCATTTCAAAATTTTACCAGAAAGAAAACAATTTGGCCCTGGCTGGTGTCGCTCAGTGGATTGAGTACACTGACCTGTGAACTCAAGGGTCACTGGTTCGATTCCCAGTCAGGGCACATGCCTGAGTTACAAGCCAGGTCTCTGGCCAGGTTCTCAGCTTGAGGCATGAGAAAGGCAACCATACATTGATGTTTCTCTCCCTTTCTTCCTCCCTCCCTTCCCCTCTAAAAATAATGAATAAAATCTTAAGAAAAAATAGTTAAAAATAAAAACAATCTTGGAGTTTTGTTATTCATTCAATCAAATTTTACTTTCCTCCATTAATTATATTTCCAAAGAGTCATCACAAAAACAATAAAAAAACAGTAATAGATTCAATAATATAAGATGAAATGAACTGAAGACACCAGCTTCTTAGATAAGAGCTATCTCAGTTATAGACAGAGGACTGTCTCAAAAATTTGCAAGGATGGAAAAGTGTATTCTAGATAGTTTAAATATTTACTTGCCCATAAACAATCAAATCAAGTGACACCTCAAGGTAACCGTGAGGTCTAATATTCTATCACTATATCACATTCTTTTTTTTTTTTTTAATTTTGTTGTTGTATTACATCCATCCTCTTTTTTTGCTCCCCTCTGTCCCCCTCCCCTCCACCCATTCCCCTCAAAGTCAATCCCACCTGTTGTCCATGTCCATGGTTCCTTTATACTAGGTTCTTGTCTAAGCTGCCACTATAACACATTCTGTCTGCAATACCTAAGAAGTTTTGAGGTAGTGTTCAAAAAGGAAATTATAATTTGTGAGTACTGGGCTTCCAATGTTGAGGCTCCCTGATGCTAACCTTCTTGGCAGTTACAGACACTGACCCCAGTGCACTGAGTAAGCTTCAAAATAACCTACAGGGGTTTATTGATTGGTTGGTATAAATACAAGCACCTACTCCCTCCTGATTACAAATCAGAAGCTCTGGAGGTAAGGACTGGTGTGAGCACATTTTAAGATTTCCACAGCCAGAGTTGAAAACCATTAACATATTTAACAGCACAGTTGATGAGCTCAAGATCTCATTTCACATTATCACACACCTGTGAGCCAAATTTTATCATATGCCACAGAACATAAGCTCATTTGAAAAATTACTGATCATTATTAATATGAGAATATAGAACTAGGTAGGAGTCAGATGACCTTTTTTTTACATCATCTTTGTTATTTACTGCGCAACACCAGACAAGTTAGCTTTTTATTTTTTTCATTTATAGGAATGGAAAATTATACTTGCTCTGCTTTCCTCAGGAGTACCATATCCACAAATGACAGAATAAGTAATAAAGCCATTCTAAAATGTAGCCCTGGCTGGTGTGGCTTAATGGATTGGCCCTGATGCTGTGAACCCAAAGGTTGCTGGTTCGATTCCCTAGTCAGGGCACATAATCAGGTTGCAAGCCAGGTCCATAGCTGGAGGCAGGTAAAAGGCAACCATACATTGATGCTTCTCTCTCTCTCTTTCTCCCTTCCTCTCTGAAAATAACGAATAAAACCTTAAAAAAATAAAATAAATAAAATAAAATGTAAAGCACTAAATTTTGTCAGAATCCATTGATTCCTTGGAGTTATTGCTAACTACTGCATATGGACACCCTCAAAATGCTGACTGAAAATCAAAACCTACTTTTATGCAACTGGCTAAGTAACTAGCAAAGTCCTGTCAGGTGTGAAATGGCTAAGGCAGTTCTGCCTTATAATTAAGAACTGAAAAAAAAAAAAAAGAGAGAATGCTATAATTTTCTTCTTGCCCCTCACCTCTCTTGAACATTTCCTTCCAAGCTAAGTTCTTAGCAAATTAAGAAGAAATAAAATTCAACTATTCAATTTCTGGGAAATTAGTCCACTTTCTTCCTAAGAAAATGCACTATAAAAGACCAACCTCAGCCACAGTGCTACGAATACGATCCACAACCTGCTCGAAATCCACAAGGCTGAAGAGTGGCTGCTGCTTGAGACGATGCAGCTCTGCAGCAAAAGTGTCCTCCTGGTTTTTCAAAATTGATCCTGCAAAATAGGAAGGCGCTGTCACCGGGAGCCAGAGAACAGCTGGGGCAGGCAAGGATTCCCAACCATGGTGGTGCAGCTCGTTCAACTGCTTTGGACAAACATATAACAGTTGTGCTGAAATGTCAGTACAAACTAGCCACTCACTCTGACCAGCCATACTTTGGAGTCACAGATTATTAAGAAGAGCCTTTGAGGCCCTGACCAATGTCGCTCAGTGGCTTGGGCATTGTCTCACAAACCAAAAGGCTGCTGGTCTGATTCCCTGGTCAGGGCACCAGGTCCTCAGTTGGGACCATGTGAGAGGTCCCATGCTTCTCTAGCTCTTTTTCTGTCCCTTCCCCTCTCTAAAAAAACCAAAATCTTACAAAAAAAAAGAAAAAGAGGGGCCTTTGAGGATGGATTACATTGTACAAGGAGGTTCCTACCTTTTCTAGTCAGGTTGACATTTTGATTTTCAAACATCTGAACAGATTCCCCAACAAACAGGATTTTTTCAGCAACTCTCACTGGAATGTAGGATGGCAGAATCTCCACTCGCAGGGAGAACTGCTTTAAAGATGGTGCCAGCATGTTCTCTTCCTCTATCAGGCGCTGGTCAAGGAAATAATCCATATCAGAGATGATGTATGAAGAAAGGAAAAACAAGAAAACATCCTAACCCATGATTTATATTTTCTAGAAGTGGGAACTTTAATTCTTAAGTTACTAGTGTTAGAGATATATTTCATTTTCAGGTAGTAGGAGAACATGGTGGAAATGTTTTTTTTTTTTAAACATTAGGATTTTTGGCCACACTCTACTATAAAAACTTGTGCAATAAAGAACTCAGTTTTCTCACTTGTACCATGATATAATTGGTCTGTACTTTTTCCAAGTCTTTATGTCTACGATTTTATTATGTTGCATACATGCCTGCTTTGCCCAGCTCTTATACCAGCCCCACGTCATATAGCAAGTGATTCTCAAAGTGTGGCTCCAGGACCAGCATCATGTGGCAGTTTGTGAAAAAAGCAAATTTTCAAGCCCCTTCCCAGATCTACATGAAATCTGGGTGATGAGGCCCAGTGATGAGTGGTCTAACAAGCTCTCCAGGTGATTCTGATGAACAGTGAAGTTTAGGAACCACTGATCTAGCCCAGAGAGCCCCAGATGCCCACCACTCTATCACTTGGCAACCCCATTCCCTGACTTGCTTTTGACTTGACCCTTATGTAGTTCCAACAGACTCGATGGTTCTGACTTTGATCTCTGCTGTTTGCCCTCTTTGATTTGGGCTTCGGAATGGATATTCCTCCGGGCACTATTTGAAAGTCTTTTCCTTTCACCCTCCACCTTCTTCATCAACAATCACTTCATCCCTAGCTGAATTTTCACCATAACAGAATTTTTTTCTTTTTACATCACAGAATTTTCTAAAATTATAAAAGCTTCCAGGCATATATACAAACATACATTTCACAGAACCTCCTGAAGTCCCACATGGACTCCAGACTAAATACTTCTAATGCTGATGACTCTTATACATCTTTGTTTTTTAAGCTAGGTTGCTCTCACTAGCTCTAGCCTCAGCCCACTGGACATTTCCTACAAGTATCTCAAATTCAACAAATTCAAAACTAGACCCATCATCTTTCCTCTGGTACCAGAATTTCTCATCGTCACCACTCGCCTAGCTGCTGAAGGCAGGCACTTAGGTATTATCTTTGTTTCTTCCCTCTGGACCCATATCCAATCAATCATATTCCACTTTCTAAATCTCTCTCAAGACTTTATTCTTCTCCATATTTACTGTTAACACCCTTGGTTTAGGCCATTATTTTTCACCTAGGTGTCCTCAGCATTTTCCTAACTGACCTACCTATAGTGAATCTTGATTTTTTTTTTTTTTAATAAATGATTCCCCACACATCCCGAGTGATCTATCATAAAGTCTGATTGTATTAAAATTCTTGACTGGCTCCTGGCTCTTTTCAGATTCAAGTCCAAATTCCTTCCCATTGTTTACATGAATTTTAATGATCTTGCCTCTGCTTACTCAACAGCTTCATTGATTGCCACTTCCCCCACCCCCTCCACTGTTCCTTACATGATACTTTAGTCTTTACTTGACCATTTCAATTGAGTTACTAATGGTTCCCCAAATGAGCCATGTCCATCATGGGCTTTGTACTTTATACACATCCTTCCCCAAAACATTTACACACATACCTGAAACATTTCTTGATCTCTCCTCCCAAACTCTGCAATTTGGCCACATACTCTACTGCAAAACCTTCTCTAGTTACTCTAAGACCAACTTCTGACAACCATACTTATTCTTTCCAGAGCACTTAGTACACTGTAATATTATGGTTTACTTATATCTTCCATTAAACTCTAAGTTCTTTGAAGACAGGGACTACTACATATTTATGTAATTGTGGCACCTAGAACAGTACCTGGCACATAACAGGCATTTGATAAAATGTTGTAACAGGACAGATGAATAAATGAATGGATGGATAAGGACAAAAGAGGACTTTGTGGAGTCTAATCAAAACTCCAAACTGTATTTACATACTACAGGGTAGCTAAAAGACTACCTTAACGAACAAGATTTATTATTAACTTCTTAAAACCATATCTTGGGAAAAGAGAAAACAAAAGGAATTTCACAGTGTATTTTCTGTTTTGTAGTTTCACATTAAAGTTAGGTATTAAGTTTAAGCTAAGATAAAGATAAGTATTTACATCTTAAGAATTTATGAAAGGTGCCCTGGCTATGATGAACTTGGAGATGGGAGGGAGGATCACCAAAAGGACATTCAGCTGTAGTATTTTCTGCTTCCTGGCAGGAGTATGCTAGGCTTCTTGCTGTGTTCTCACCAAGTCCTGGAGCTCTCTCAGTTGTTTTCCTGTCAGTCCCCCAATACCCAGATCCTCCTCATCCTCTTCTGGCTGGGCATTGACATTTCCAGAAGATGGACCCTGTTTGATAAAGAACTCTTCATGTTGGTCTAAGAGGAGTCCATGTAGCATCCAGGCTGAGAGCTGCTTATACATGACCCCATGACACACGGCCAGGATTCTGAGTTGGGAGAAAAAGTAAGAGACTTAGAAGTCCACTAAGTCCCACAATAACACAGAGGGCATGCTTTAAACTGCTACAGGATAAACAGAGAGGTTGATGAGTCAGAAGGGAAATGACCAACTAAGATAAAAATAATTGTGGTCTTTTAATTTAAATGTTTGTGGTTGATTAAACTTCCAAACTTGGTGACTGCAAAGTGAAGTCTGAAATATTCAGTGAATATTTTGATAGTTTTTTAGGAGACACACATTTTCTTTCCTCCTTTTGCGTAGTTTTAACACTGATATTCCTGTTAAAATTAAATGTACTTATAGGAGTTCCTCTTTGGCTGACATAGTATTAAATTTGTTTTATTTTTGTTGAAATCACATAGGGCCCTGGCTGGTGGCACAGTGGTTAGGGCGCTGGCCTGTGAACCCAAAGATCACAGGTTTGATTCCCCAGCCAGGGCACATAACCAGGTTGCACGCCAGGTCTCCAGCCAGGTCCATGGCTGGAGGCAGGTGAAACGCAACCAAACATTGAAAAAAAAAAAAAAGAAATCACATAGGGAGAATACAGTCAATATTCTACCTGTTACCCAACAAAACACAGACACTAAAACAAAATGCAGAAAGCTTGTTGGAGAATGGGATATCCACATGGTCTCAAAGGATCACTCCCAGATAACATATTAATTACAAAAGGGAAAATGCCCCTCAATCACGGGAACAAACTTGACAATACCAGTAATGGGACAAACTTACTTTCTGTGCCTTACAAATTGATGCAATCGGAAATAATATGACCCATGCAGTATTATTGCAAAAAATGTTTAACCCAAATCTAATCATGAAGAGATAATCAAAAAAGTTCAGATTGTGGAGCATTCTTGAAGGCAACTGATCAGAACTCTTAAAATGTTAGTCATCAAAGATAAAGGAAAAAAGTCAACAAAGGAGAGTATTCCAAATTAAAGGAGGCTAAATGACATGACAACCAAATGCAACATGTGAACGAACACTGGATCCTGGGTTGCAAAAATAGAACAGCTATAAAGAACTTCTGGAAGGAAACTGAGGAAATTCAGATGTATTTTGGATATCATATTGTTGAGTTAATGTTAACTTTCTTGGGTAATGAGGTTGAGGTTATATAAAAGAAGGCCCTTTTCCTAAAGAGATATAAGCTGCAATATTTAGGGTTTAAATGTTATGATATCTGTGACCACTTACAAATCATTCAGCAAAAAATTGTGGTATACATTAATGTGTGTGTTTATACATATATTTACACAGTATTTCAAAGTTTACACAGAGGGAGAAAATAAAAGATAAATCAAATGTGGCAAAATATTAACTGGTGAAATTGAAGGCTATATTGGTATTTATACAGTTCTTTCAAAACTTTTGTAGATTTGAAAATTTTCAAAATAATTTGGGAAGAAAAATAACTATAGGGGGTGGGGGGGTGGGGAAGGGGACAGAAGGGAGAAAAAGTGGTGGATATAATACAACAACAATAAAATTAAATTAAAAAAAGAAACTGCTATTTGTAGTATGCTAATTGAATGGAATTGCTCTTTAACAAATTAAAAGGAAAGGCAGGTAAAGTTTGCGCATCATAGTATGTTGTCTGTAAAATTTGGTCCCTGCAAATATAAAACAAACATGTACATATCATATTATCTAGATAAAATTTTATATTCAATAAATAAAACTATATAGTATGTTTACGTAGAGACAGAAACTACAGGATGCGCGCAATCAATTGGCAATAACTTTGCATCTCCTATTTCATGTGCTTATTAATTTTGAAAAACTATGTTTCTAAGGTTATAATTTAACATCATTGTTTCATATATAAAGTAGTAAATTCTGACAGCAACCATCATGTAGAAGGAATACAATGTTGGAGCAACCATAGATTCTGGACTGCGTGCAGGGCAAACTGCTATGGTAATTGCGGACTTCAGTAACATCCCTTTACGTACATTTACAACGTGAAGAAAGTGTATAATGCTGACCTTGATGTCACCACACCAACAAGGAAAACGCATAAGGTGCTCAAGAATCACACAAGTTCAGATATTATACACAGAATCCAGGAGATCATCAATGAACATCCAGGATGTTTACCTTGACATTTTGAGAGAAGTAGTTGTACCGTGGATGAAGCAAGTTGCAAATGGATGTCATTTTATCTTCCAACAAGATGGTCCACCAGCACATAACGCCAAAAAGGTGCAAGAATGTCTCAGTGTCAACGTTCCTGACTTCTGGTCAAAGGAAACCTGGCCACCTAGTTCACCAGATGCAAATCCTTTAGACTATTATGTATGCAGCATTTGTGAGAGAGAAGTTAATAAACAACCTCATTCCAATAAAGAGGCTGTTAAAGCTAAGACTGAAAACATGATGATGTCCATGGATAAAGAAAAGTTAATTAAAGCATGCTCAAGATTCTGAAGTCAAATCGAGTCTATATTGTAGCAAATGGAGACTTATTTAAACAATTAAAAAAATAATGACTATGTTTATGTATTTACATATAAGAATAAATTTATTTCAAAATAAAACACTTTTGTGGTATGTTGTTTAACTAAAATTTTGCCAATTGATTGTGTGCACCCTGTAGAGAAGATGTACACCAAAAGTTGAATTGGATATCTCAAGAGACTGTGATTGATTATAGGTTTTCTATTTCTTCTCTTTGCATGTCCTCATTTTCTGTAACCAAAATTCATTTCTATTAGGAAAAAAAGCACAATAATAGAGAATTAAGTCCCTGAAGCATATTCTGGAAAATTTCCTGCTCTTTTGAGGACTCACTTGTATAGTAATTACAGTGGAGATTGCGAAGAGTTGTGAGGAGTTTCAGAGATTATTGACTCCAATTGTGAAATCAATGCCATACCCTTTTTTTTCTCACACCCTCTTTTCAAACATGAGGAGGAAGAGGACAATAGGAAGATCAAGTGAGCAGTCTTTGATGAAACTCTGTATATATTTAATATAGTTGTAATCGTAAGACATAATTTTGCATTTTTTCCACTTAATATTATAAAATATATTTCTACATGTTATTATAGTACTTATAGTGTTAATGGCATTAGAGTCTATCAAGCGAATATATCTTTACTCAGCTTTCTGCTGCTGGTGGTAATTTTCAAATTTCTTGATATACTATACAACATTGCAATGAATAATGTTTGTGCATATGGTTATTTTCTTCTTTTGAGTAATTCTGTTAGGATGAAATTCCTAAAAGTGGCATTATGGGATTATAAAGTACAAACATTTTTAAGGACCTCAATGTGAAAATACCAGCAACTCAAAATACATAAATGTAGACATAGCTAGGCATTATTCGGCACATGTATTCTCCCAAGATGGTGACATACCAAAATTAAAAAGGATGACCTCAGGGCATCTAGGCAACTAGATCCTAGCTTTGATTCTCAATGCTTTATAGCTCGCTTTTTGCAATTTCTGAGCCATCATAAGGATTGCATGGGCTCCTCTGCACATGGAAATTTTCTATCCTTGTCATACCCTTCCCCAGAGGGAAACCTGAAATGACCAGAAAATAAAACAGGTGCACAGTCAAGTCCTTGACCATCCATCTCTACACCTAACCCCCAACTGAGCCATGACTTACTTTTCTAGTGCACTTCGAACAGGAGGCAAACCTCCACGACTGTGTTTATATACTGTTTCCAGGATTTGACAACCATGAATCTGTGAAAAATAGAGCCTTTTCAAAATGGATTCCATTTTAATAGTTCATGTTGCACAAACTCATATTCTACATACATTCAATCCAGAGGGTACAATCCAGCAGAGAATGAGGATAGGCATATTTAACTAATCTAGGTTTTACCCACTGGTCTAATATTCAGAAAACTACCAGCATCATAACATAAAACCATTACCTTCTTTTTTCCTAAGGATTAAGTATTAACTTTTCCTTAAGATCCATATCCGACAGTTCCAGTTCTTGGGGCAAAAAGCTGTCACCTCCAAATACCTATTGCATTTTTCTCTCATCCAACAGTTTTTTTGGGTTACATCTATTTCCCTCACCTTCTGGACCAAGAGGTCATAACTTATTTTTGCATTCCTGACACTTAGCATAATACCCAAGCAGATGTTGTTGAATAAGTAAATTAGTAAAAACTACTAAACTCTAGGCTCTTCAAAAAACAACATAAGACAAATTAATTAAGACTATGTCCTTGGTGCTTACCAGACCAAAATGAAAAAGAAAAGTTCTCACCTTTTGACTTTTAATTTGTTCTACTACAACCATCACAGAGGGAAAAAGGAGTTGGAACTGTAAAGTAGAGAATAATTAGGAGGTTCTATACTCAAATAGAAGGATGAAAATTACTTTAAGAAGTGCTTTTATTTCTAAATAGTCCCACTTCATATAAAGATGACAATACCATGGAGCAGCCAATATCAATATCTTAAGACAATCTGATATGGGACTGGTGGCAGACAGAGAATTGCAGATAAAGTTGCTATTTCTGAGGCTAGCATAATCGTGAATAGTGAGATCAATTCAGAGCAGTAACATCAGACATTAAGTTTTAACTAAATTTGGAGTTTTCAAACAGTTTTGATCTAGGAAAGCATATAAAATATAAAATGCTGGGCTCTGAATCAAGAAGGAAAACTATTTCTAAAAGAATGTCATAAATTAGACTACTCCAACAATATCAACAGATTCCAAAGCATTTGTTAGTTGAGCAGCATACCTGATCTAAGGAGTAATTGACATGTGATATGGAGAGATGGGGGTCAGCCAGAAACTGCAATAAAAAACACTGTAATTAGGGCTCCATGCAAATATCTTAAATCTATTTGGTTTACGAAAACTAGAAGGAAATCTGAGAATGAGAATGAGCTTAGTTTTAGGCTATCGAGAACTGACGATTTATAGATTATTAATTATGATTTTCAGGTGATAAAATTAAAGGTAGGGCTCTTACACACTTTGCCATGACCTGCACACCACTTTGACCATGGCTTGGACAACCAGAGAATACACTGTACCCTCCAGCCACAAAGAAAATAGCTTACTCCTAACTACCTGGACACATCAAAATACATTTCAAGTACAAAAATGTGCCCTAATCTGCTGTCCCAGAGGTGTTGGTCCCATATCTCCTCTCTCACCTCTTGTTCCAAGTCAAGCAGTGCTTGTCGATAAGGCTGCAAAATTGAGTCCAGACCTGTGCAGAAGGCTCTTAGGTAGATTCCATGTAACCCACCTTGGCCCTGCTGAGATGGATGGTGATCCTGAAACCAAACAAAAGAGAAATCATCTCTTGGCTCAGGATCCTGAAACCTGAGGAAGAAATTATCCTTTATTAGTAGTATTGTTTTTGCTTAAATAATTCCATACCAAAGTAATGCTTTAGTGAGATGAAAATTCAATTGAAGAGAAAGATTTTGAGTTCTAATATTTTAAGATGTAACAGACTTAAATTTTATTTATTGATTTTAGAGACAGAAGGGAAGGTGGGAAGGGAGAGTGGGAGAAAAACACTGATTTGTTCATCTACTTATTTATGCATGCATTCATTGGTTGCTTCTTGTATGTGCCTTTACCAGGGATCGAACCCACAACCTTTAGCTACCCAGCCAGGGCTAAAATGAGATATTTTAATTTTTCAAGGGGCCCAGACGTTACAACCAAGTAGTACTCCATATTGTTACTGTAAATTTTCTACAACTCTATTTTAATCTTATAACTTCCAGCTTAAATCCTTTTGGTGGCTTCCTACTACCCCAGGATAATATCTAAACTCCCCTACATAATGAGCAATGGCTTTGGCATTCTGGCCCTTAACTTTCTTCGAAATTCTTTTATTGCTTCCAACTTCACATCCTCATTTCCAAACTATCCACAGGTTACCAAATATGCCTTGGTTCTATTTCTCAGCCCCATGAATTTGGATGTGTTCTGCTTACAATTTACACTCATCTTTGTGACAAACATCAGCGCTTCCTGTAACACCCACCTCGCCCTGGCTGGTGGTACAGTGGATAAGGTACCAGCCTGAGAACCCAAAGGTCGCTGGTTCGATTCCCCAGACAGGACCTAACTAGATTGCAAACCAGGTCTCCAGCCAGGTCTGTAACTGGAGACTGGTGAAAGGAAACCACACATTGATGTCTCTCTCCCTTTCCCTCTCTTAAAATAATAAAATCTTTAAAAAAATTTTTTTTAACATAATTTAAAAAAATACCTACTTCAGCATCTCTTCTTTGCAAAGCCCTTTCTGATTTTTCCTAGGGAATTATTAGCTTTCCCCTTTGTTGCTTTCTTAGCATCTTGACTTGGTGTTGGAATTGTACTTTTGTCACTATACCATAAGTACATGAAGCAAGGTCCCACATTTTATTTATCTTTGAATTTTAGCTCCTAACACAGTTCTTTAAACAGAGGGTAGGTATTTACTGAATAAATAAAATAACTTCAATCCTCATTTTAATATTCCTTCTCTTGCCTGGCATGGCAACTCATCTGAACATGAATCTGACAACATAGGGAGTTATGAAACTCACTAAGAGACTATATCCAAATATGGCTCGCCTTTCAGGGAACTTGCAATTTTTTGTAAGAGTTTCTTCTGTAGCTTTATATAGGGAATTGTGGTTAACAGTTAATTAGAGGTCACCATGACTAGTCTCTATGGCTATGTACTGATTTGGATGATCAGGCTCTGGTAAGAGTAGATATAATAGCAGAATTCAGCAACAAACGTGGTAGGAAGGGTTTATAAGACACAGTGTAGCCAGAGGACACTGCAAAGGATACTAGTAGTTCCTGGAGATAAACATTAACAGTTATGAGGGGTACCCCCCAACACTGGAATTTATGTATAAAAAATTATATTTATTATTACATGTTTAAATTTCAGTCATCTTCAAAGTACTCTCCATTTCATGCAATAAACCTATCAAGATGTTTTTCCACTGCTCAAAAAAGTTTTTGAACTCATTCATCTTGATGCTTTTTAGTGCTGCTGTTGTTTTTTGTTTCAATCTTCCACAATGGCAAAACATTTCCCTTTCAGGACTTTTTTTCACTCAGGCAAATAAACATCATTAAAGATGAGCTGGTGAATGGGGAGGGTGAGGCATATGGGTCATGCTGTTTTTCGGTCAAAAACTGCTGAACATTCAGCACAGTGTGGGCAGGTGCACTTGTAAATAATACATCATGAAATGGGCAAATACACTGAAAGAATGTTAAAAAATAAACTCACTAAAACAGAACATGCCCTTCTCACAACAATGCCAGCTGGTACGTATACTGGTACAAGTGTGTTCCTAGAACACTCACCTAGTGGAGGGAGCTTGTACTACAAGGGGCCCACCTTCCAGAAGATAATTCTGACATTTTGGGGTCCCCCTCATATAATAACAGTATGGGCCTAGGGTGAAATAACCAGAAAGGCTTACAGTTAATTCTGTTTTGATCCTATATCAATTCAGAAAACTGAATGTCTTCATTTATCACACATTAAAAAAGGAGTATACTTTTTACTTTTCAAAAAAAGGAGGTATCAACAGATATCTTTGAAATTGGGGAAAGTAGGAATTCACATATAAGATGAAATCCAGTCACACAAATGTACAGCAGGTTTTTTAGGTGTTATATACCAAAAAATATTAAAATGATTAATAATATACATCTATATTATATTAACAATATAATGTATACAGCATTAATATAATAGATGTATATAATAGTAATACAGACGCAACATCCCTCTATATTAATATAATGTATAGATTTAAACTTTGATAATTGTGCTTTCTCAATATGATTTCATGGCAAATTGGTTAGATTAGATTTTAAGCTCATGTTCAGCTTATGTATTTTCTCTGCAATAAAATCAGTTTAAGTGAACCGGAATTCCTGTGAACCAGTGAACCAGAGATGAAAACATAAGGCATTATCATCCAACTCCTTTGCCCTACAGATTACCACCTGTGAACACTGAAAAGAAAAGATACCTACTCAGAACAGCTTCTGGTGGCTAACTGGACTCAAATTTAAAACAAAAACAAAAATAAAAACAATATAGTGCCCATTTCTGCACAGGGACCTTTCATGCAAACTGAACTTCAAGAAAGCCTGACCTGAACTGCCCTCTGTATTTCTGCTACCTGAGCCAGCCCTTACAAAGGTTTGCTGGAATCCTATTTTAACCAATAGGTTTCAGGTTTTCCCCATCCAATCAGCACAGCTCTATTCTGACTAATCAGAACAGCACCTTTGGGGCCAATCAGGCACCAGGAATATGGATTCCTGTCTACATAAGCCAACCTTTCTTCTGGCTCAAAGCGCACAACTTCCCTTTCCATTAGAAACTGAAGACTGCTTCTCCCTGGCTGAACCGAAACACAGATGTTTTGCCAGAGTAGAGTGGAGTAGACCAGCATAGTGCAAAGCAGACCATTAAGAAGCAGAGTAGAGCTATTCAGCTGGAGAGGGGTCTGGCCCCAGGGCTGCCTGGCCCCAGATCTGTTTATACAGCTGTGCTGTTTTCACTGTTGTGCCATATAACAATTGACCTGTTTTGCACTGAATAGTGTCCTTCTTCATTGCACCCAAATCGGTGATTCGTCACTTAATTGGCAGCAAGGACAATCACCTGACACACCAAAGACCTGATAACCAATTTATATAACTGGGGCCAGAGAGTATTGACTACGTTGAACTCCTTACCTTTTCCCTAAATCAGAATCATTCTCTCAACTGGAAAAGTCATTTTTGAATCAGTCATATAATTCAACAATCTTTTTACTTACTGCTGATAATAATTACAGATGATTAAAAATAAAGAGAACTTAAAAATATCTTAAAAATGAGTGCTTACTATATACCAAGCATTTACATGAATTACCTTGTTTAATCATCACAACCTATCATACGAGATAGGTACCATTTATTATCCCCATTTTATAGATAAGGATACTGGGCCTTAGTTACTGAGCATTAGGTTACTGCTAGCAGTCTATGGCCAGTGAGTGATGGAGTGGAGCACACATTCTTGACCTCTATACTGACACCCAACTAATTCATAATAATGGATAATATTTATTAAATGCTTACTATGCTCCAAGTACCTTCTCTGGTTAAACTCTTATTTATAAATTTAAAAAATGAAACCCAAAGATTTTAGTTGCTTGCCCCATGTGACTAAGATAGTCAGAAGCAGAATGGCAAAGGAATTTGAAATAATGCTTTATGTTTTTAGCTCTGGAACTGGAACTCTGGTCCAGCTCAAAATAATTTAATTCTGGCCTTCTAAAACTCAGGAAAAAACAAATTTTCTCTTACACCAATCTGCCTTAATTGGTCCTATGTATATTTTCTCCTCTTATGTGAAGTACAGACCTCTGGCCTTCATTTGAATAATTCCAGTGATGAAAAATTCCTAACTTCTGGCAACTTACTTCACATGAATTACTGGTAGATTCATTAAAAGCTTGACATAGCTCCTGTCTGTTGGAGGTGTACATTCCCTGAGGGTGGGAACCTACCTGTTGCTGCACATGGCCTGTGAACTGTTCGATGAACTCGGTGAAGCGAATGTAGTCTGTGCCCAGGCGGCAGAGTCGATTCAGGACGCTAGTTTCACTGGGATGGAGAAATGGGAAGTCCTGTGACACCTGCAGAAGAGGAAGCAGGTTGAAAACACTGATACCTGTTACTCACAGCATGCCAGTCTTTGAGGTCGTTCAAACGTTTGGTACAATTCATCGTTCCCTTTTTCAAAGCATCCACTTAAAATTGGTAAGTTTTGGATAACAAAAGTGTTTCTAAACCACTACAAAGGTGTTATTCCCCACCCCCCCAAGCTAATTAGTTCTTTATTGAAATAAGTGATAACACATGGTAAAATATTCAAACACACAAAATTATGCACGTTAAAAATAAGCCAACTTCATCCTGGGAGCTGGGACTGAGAGGACACGATTCGGTGGCATAGCTGTGGCACGAGAGCAGTTGGGGTTGGCCTGGTAGAAAGTGCAGTCACACATTAAAAAAAAGTAAGGACACTTGGGGAGTGCTCGAAGCATCACCATACCACATAGCTCATGGTTTCAGCTCCTGGGGTAAAATAAAGCCTCATTGCTTCTAACTGTGAAAACCAGTGGGGGCTGGGGTGAAGGAAGAAACTGCAGGTCTCTCAGCAGAGTCCATTTGTCTACAGGGCCACCACAGTACTAGAATATCCACAAACCCACCCACTCTGGAAACCACAACCAGAGCAATAGCTAGAGAGGTGTTAGTCCCATACAGGAAGCTGGAGAAGTACCTAGAAAAAGAGGCAAGTGCTGAGCAAGCAGCATTGTTCCCTCTCAGATTCCTGCCCCACATACAACATCACAACGAGGTGAAACAGGTCACCCAGCAGTGACGAATATCTAAGTCTCCACCAAGGTAACAGGTGCAACAGCTCTACCTAAGACACAAAGGCACACACAGGAGCCTGTCAAGTTGAGGAGACAGAGAAATTTGGCTCAAAAGGAACAGATCAAGATCCCAGTGGCCAAACTAAGCAGCAAAGAAAGAGCCAGCCTGACAAACACACAGTTTAAAAAGCTGGTGATAAAACTGTTCACAGACTTGACACATATGTTTAAAGGTTGCAAACAAAGAAGTGAAAAAGTGAAGGCTAAGCTAAGTAAAATGAAGGAAAATCTGCATAAAACCAATGGTAAAGGGAAGGAAACCAGGGTTCAAATCAATGATTTGGCATATAATGAGGAAATAAAATCAACCAGTACAGAATGAGTAAACATAACTTGAAAAAAATAAGGAGATGCTTAAGAACCTCTGGGATGATTTTAATGTGCCAACATTAAATGTGGCATCATAGGAATGCCAGAAGGAGAAGAGGAAGAGCAAAAAATTGAAAACTTGTGTGAAAAAATAATGAAGGGAAACTTTCCTAATTTGGCAAAGGAAACACATACACAAGTCCAGGAAGCACAGAGTCTCAAACAAGTTGGACTCAAAGAGGACCACACCAAGATGTATCCTAATTAAAATGCCAAAGATTAAAGATAAAGAATCTTAAAAGCAACAAGAGAAAAGAGTTACCTATAAAGGGGTTCCTATAAGACTTTTAGCTGACTTCTCAAAAGAAACTTTGCAGGCAAGAAAGGACTGGCAAGAAGTACTCAAAGTGATGAAAAGCAAGGACCTACAACCAAGATTAGTCTATCTACCAAAGCTATCTTTAGAATGAAAGGGCAGATAAAGTATTTCCCAGACAAGGTAAAGCTAAAGTTCATCATCACCAAGCCCTTATTATATGAAATGTTAAAGAGACTTCTAAGAAAAAGAAGATCAAAACTATGAACATTATGGCCCTGGCTGGTGGCACAGTGGATAGGGTGCCGGCCTGCGAACCCAGGGGTCGCTGGTTTGATTCCCCAGCCAGAGCACAGAACCAGGTTGCAAGCCAGGTCTCGTCTCCAGCTGGGTCCATGGCTGGAGGCAGGTGAGGGGCAACTGTGCATTGGTGTCTCTTTCTCCCTCTCTGCCTCCATCCCTTCCCCACTCTCTCTAAAAATAATAAAATGTTAAAAACAAACAAACAAACAAAAAACCTATGAACATTAAAATGACAACAGTCTCTGGTTGGTATGGTTCAGTGGACTGGCGCCAGCCTACAAACCCAAGGGTCACTGGTTTGATTCCCAGCCAGGGCATGTAACCAGGTTGCAAGCCAGGTCTCCAGCCAGGTCCGTAGCTGGAGGCAGGTGAAAGGCAACCGTATATTGATGTTTCTCTTCCTTTCTTCCTCCCTCCCTGCCCTTCTCTCTAAAAATAATGAAATCTTTAAAAATACATGAATAAATAAATAAATAAAATGACAACAAACTCACAACGATCAACAGCAGGACCTAAAGAAAAATAAAAACTAAAACTAAACAACCAGAAGTGGTTCAGAATGATAGGTATAGAGATCATTAGTATGGTTATCAGCTGGGAAGGGAAAGGGAGAGAAATGGGGAAATGGTGCAAGGATTAGGAAATATAACTGGTGGGTACAAGATAGACGGGGGGAGTTAAAATTAATAGAGGAAAGGGTGAAATCAGGGGACTTATATGGAAGACCCATGGACAGAACTAAGGGGCATGGGATTGCAGGAGGAAAGGGGGTTCTGGATGGATTGGAGCAAAGGGGAAAGAAATTGGGACAACTCTAACAGCATAATCAATATAATATACTTACAAAATAAGTCAACTTCGTCCTAGCCACGTAGCTCAGTTGGTTAGAATGTCATCCCCACATGCAGGGGTTGTGGGATATACAAGAAGCAACCAATGAATGCATAAATAAGTAGAACCACAAATCACTACTTCTTTCTCTCTCTTCCTCCCTCTCTAATATCAATTATTTAAATGAATAAAAATACTCAATGAATCCTTTTTTCTCCCTCCCCACCTCTGTCTAAAATCAATTTAAAAAAATGTCAACCTCACATGGACAACAGTTGGGATTGACTTTGGAGGGAATGGGTGGGTGGGGAGGGGGCCAGAAGGGAGCAAAAAGGGGATGGATGTAATACAACAACAATAAAATTTTTAAAAATAATAAAATAAATTAATTAAAAAGAAAAAGTCAACCTCCCCCAGAGGCAGCTACTACACCTGTTTCTTTCTTTTTTTTTTGAATGCATATATTTAAGCCCTGGCTGGTGCGGCTCAGTGGATTGAGCACCGGCCTGTGAACACAAGTGTCGCTGGTTGATTCCCAGCCAGGGCAAATACCTAGGTTGCAAGCCAGGTCTCCAGCCAGGTCCACAGCTGAAGGCAGGTGAAAGGCAACCACACATTGATGTTTCTCTCCCCTTTTTCCTCCCTCCCTGCCCTTCTCTCTAAAAATAATGAATAAAATCTTAAAAACAAACAAAAAACAGAGTGCAAGGGTGAAAATGAGAGAAAGTGCCTCTCTCACTTACATTCAGTTCTCCAGAAACTCTTGCTCAAACACCTCAATTTGAGGCTGGGTACGGGTCTCCTTCTCCCTCCCTAAAGGCGAGGCCACCGGGGTCTGCCCTCCTTTCCCAGGCCTAGGGCCCAACCTTATCACAGGTGTTGGTCTCCCTAGGCCCCTAAAGTCACCGGCCCAGGGACACGCCTCCCGCCCCTAAGACCCCGGCAAGTCCCACCCCCTAGTGCCTCGGCCTCCGTCCCTTTGCACTGGCTCAGGTCTACCCACTCAGCGTTCGGTATTTCCCGCGCTCTGAGCCGGACAGTACCTGAAGGCCACTCCGCTTGTTCCAGGTGAAAATGGACCCTGGGTACCCGCTCAGAGCTAAGAGAAGTTCGTGGATCATTCCCACGGCGGACCTCTAGTCCCCGTATTCGTCGGTCCTTCCTCCAGCGCTCTTCCAGGAGACCACAGAATCCAATGCTTCCTTCTCAATACCCGCACAGGTCCCTAGGGCCGACGGTTCCTCCTGAATCTACCCGCCGAGACAGCTGCCGCGGGAGAAAGCGACGGGAAGCGGTGGAAGGGCCGGCGCGCCGCGCTCCGGAAGTAAGCAGCACGGACCGGGCCCACTCGCTGGCTGCAGCCCAGGCTGCGCTAGTCCTCCACGTAGCTGGCTCTGCGCATGCGCCCGGCGTCGGAGTCGCCCGCTCGGACTTCCGGTTTGGGAGCTGGTGTATAAGGCTGGAGAGCCCGGCCTGGGGCCGACTCCGACTCCGGGTGGATGACGCTGGCCGCTGGGCAGACGTGCGAGTGGGTTGAAGGACAACCCGAGGGAGAGACACTCCCGGGGGTGGGCAGAGGATGCTTTAAGGCACCTAAGACCGGCCAGAGGTCTCTGGAGGGGACTGCGCTAAGCTCCGAGAGTGACCTGGCCGGAGGGAGCGAAGACAAAGCTGCCGGAACCCCGCACCCACCGCTCCCAGGGCTGAGCTCGGCGCTCGCGAACTCCGCAGCACTCGGATCTCCTGGCCAGTACCCAAGCTTGTCCTCAGGAGACCCATTACTTCTGCCCCCTCGCATTCTCTCCATAAACTTAGTGCGACTTTCCCCAAGCCCACCCGGTTCTCGCTTCAGGAGCCAAAACCAACTTCTCCCACTCCCAAGGTTTCCCGTCAGTAGTTCCCGAATATTTGTTGAGTGGTTACTTCTGCTACGAGGCAAAACAAAGACCCAGTTTTCAGTATTTGAGTTTTGTCGGGGGTGGGAGTTGTGGAGTCCGCGAGTGGTCAGGGCGGACGTAGAGGCCTGGGAAAGGATTCCGGAGGTACTGGGGAAGATCAGCTGCGACCCGCTGGACAGAGGCTTTTGGTTGCCTTGAGCAGGACGGTGACTTGCCATTAGATTCTGAGCTTCAGATCTCCCATGTTGTTCAAACTCACTATGCAACATTGGTCAGAGGAGTTAAATGGGATCAGATTTGGGGGAGGGGGAAGAGGAGCAGACTACTTTCATTTCTCTGCTGTTTCTCCAGGCTGCCCTGGGAAATCGCCCAGAAGTGCAGGTTCTGAAAGTTTTTCTCTCCATGCTGTTTTGGCTTTCTGTCCTGAAGTTGGTGCTACCTCAGCTGGCCACATGGAGCATATATATGGGAAGTCAGGCCAACTCTGGCAAGACTTTAGACATATGAGTGTATTCCTTCTGATAGTGCCATCTCTCTCTACCCTAGGAGGAAACTCTTCTTACAGAGAGACTCATCTGCAGGTGATTCTCCAAGGACATGGGAAGATAGGTGTAAGCACCAGGACCCAAGACCCTTAAGTGGAGGAAGGCGGCTTTCTGCTGTGAATGATGGCCAAACCCACTCTGAGAGGGAATGACACTAACTCTGAGACCTTCCGACAGCGCTTCAGGAAATTTCATTACCAGGAGGTAGCTGGTCCCCGGGAGGCTTTCAGCCAACTCTGGGAACTTTGCTGTCGGTGGCTGAGGCCGGAGGTGCACACCAAGGAGCAGATTGTAGAGTTGTTGGTACTAGAGCAGTTCCTGACCATCTTACCTGGGGAGCTCCAGAGTTGGGTACAGGAGCAATGTCCAGAAAGTGGAGAGGAGGCTGTGGCTCTGGTGGAAGATTTAGAAAGACAGCCTGGAAGACCTGGACATTCGGTGAGAAGGAAGGGGGGATTCAAAAGTGTGTGACTGGGCTGGGGCAATGAAGGTACAGGCAGATTTAAAGAGGGTACAATGTCCCTTGGTAATACTTCTGGTCCTGGAACTGGTAACTTTTTCAGATACAGTTTATCTGGAGATGCTCCTTGGGTGTATCTTTGCTACCTGTCATCATGAGTTATACATTGATTCATAATTTTTTATTTACTGGAGAAGGGGATTTATTTTTTTTAGCCTATAGTTGGTTTATTATTTTAATCTTTTCCTTCTGATATTCAAGCTGTTCTAAGCTAACAGTGATAGAATAAGAATGACTTTTGTTGGCTACTAATACTACCACCACCAGCCATGTCCCAAAAGGATGGTGGTCTTGTTGGAGGACATTAAATAATCTCCTCTGGGAATACCCCTTATTACAACCTTGCAGTGACAATTAATGGGGGTTGTTTCTAGGTCACAGTCTCTGTGAAGGGGCAGGAAGTGCGCTTGGAGAAGATGACACCCATCAGATCATCACAAGACTTACTAAGTGTTCGGCAGGAGTCAGTGGAACCCCAGTCCAGGGGTGTACCAAAGAAAGAGAGGGCAAGAAGCCCAGACCTGGGACCACAGGAGCAGATGGATCCAAAGGAGAAGCTCAGACCTTTTCAAAGGAGCGGTGAGGAGTAGATTCATATGGGAAGATAGAATGCCATTCTAAGTTGGGAAGTAGGACTTGGGAACAGTGAGTAGGAAAGGGATTTCCGAAATGAGTGACAGTTATATAGTATATGGTTGTTGGGGATTTCCTGAAGGCATATAGTTCAGCTCTCTGCTGCAGTGAGAATTCTTATATTTTCTCTTTTGTAAGTCTGCCAGAGGATGGTCCCCTAGTTTTTTATCAGAACTTGGAAATATTCTATTTCCTCTTGGTAATGATGATATTAAGTCAGTATTTTCTAGATAAAGATTATTTTCTGTATGTGAAATTACATCTTCCTTTTAGTCATTTTCCTTCTTTGAAATAAACTATATTTGTTTCTTTAAGCTTTTCCCCAGAAGATCCATTATTCAGATGTACTTTTTTTTTTTTTTTTTTTACATCAATGTATGGTTGCTTTTCACCTGCCTCCAGCTATGGACCTGGCTGGAGACCTGGCTTGCAACCTGGTTATGTGCCCTGGCTGGGGAATCAAACTAGTGACCTTTGGGTTTGCAAGCCAGCACCTTATCCACTGTGCCAACAGTCAGGGCCTCTATCTATCTATCTATCTATCTATTTATTTATTTATTTATGCATGGGCACCAGTTTTATTTTATTATTATTTAAATATTTCATTATTTCTAGTAAGAAGGGAAGGGAGAGAGGCAGAGAGGGAGAGAAACATCAATGAATGTATGGTTGTTTTTCACCTGCCTCCAGCCACAGACCTGACTGGAGACCTGGTTTGCAACCTTGTTATGTGCCCTGGCTGGGGAATCGAACCTGCAACCTTTGGGTTCACAGGCTGGCGCCTTATCCACTGTGCTACCAGCCAGGGCTCCTCTATTTATTTTTAAAGAGAGAGGCAGACAGGGATAAAGAGAGAAGCACTGATATGTGAGAGAAACATCAATTAGTTGCCTCTCACATCTCTTGCCTCTTGCACATTCCCAATGAGGATCTGGTCCTCAACCCAGGCATGTGCCCTGACCTGGAATTGAACCAGTGACCATTCAGTTGCAGGATCATGCCCAGCCCAGTGAGCCACACCAGCTAGGCTCAGACATACTAAGTTTTTGTTACTCTCCCTTGGAAGCTTGAAGTTCTCCAAATATGTCAGTTGTGGAGAACTAAGTTATATATGTTATTCCAGTGAGGGTCTGATAGTTTGAGGGATAGTAAGAATTTCACATTTTCTTTCAGTTTGGCCCAACTAATTACTTATGGTTATTGTTTACTTGGTAATTCCCAGGACTTTCATAGCCTTCCCCATTGTCTTTGTGTCTAGTGCTTTTTCTTGTTCATGATTTTGTACAGCTTGTTTTTCTACTTTGTTGAACTCCATATTGTATGTTTTTTTTTTCTTTGATCTTTTCTTTAACTTGTTGAGATTGTTCTGAATTCTGATCTTACTAATATGCTAGCCTTCTCAGCCAGTTTGGTAATGGTCTGTTTAGTCATCCTGATACAATCCCTCAATGCCACACACAGTTTTGTAGAATGAATCAGTTTTTTAATACCTTCCATGTGCTCAACACCTTGTAAGGTATTGTGCAGTCAGAAAAGATGCCTATCCTTAAAGAGCTTATAATACGATTCAGAATATAATATGAAATATATGCTGAACTGAACTGTTCTGAAACAATGCTAAACAATGACTTATTACTCAATTGTGTGAGTACAACAGGGGTTGGGCATAGTGGAAGATGAGGGAGGGGGGAGGGCCGTAGGGAAGGCTTCATCAGGGCATTGGTAAATACAGCCTGAAGAATGGGTTGAATGTGGATAGGAGGGAAAGAGTCTGATGTGAATGGACAGTGGATAATAGGCACTCAGGTTAACGTCCAGCAGTATAGCATGTGAGCTGAGAAGGCAAGAGCCTGGAGCTAGGTAGGATAGTGACTGCTGTAGTTATCTGGGTTGTAAGAAGGAAAGGAGTCTAGAGTTGGATAGTGGCAATAGGAATAGAGGAATACTAAGGGAAAAAAGACCTTGGTGACTCAGTATGAAGGAAACAGATGAGTTGAAGATGATTCCCCTCTGCTCCCCTCCCTCTTGAAATCTGAGTTTAATTTTCTAGCCCTGAATGGAGAATTCTAAGAGACAGGAGGTAACTATTCCCGGCAGTGCCTGCCTAAAAGTGGTCACAGGGGCTAAGAGCAACTTGGAACAGAATTACCTGCTCTAAACATACAACAGACTTTTTCTCTCTTGTCACCTTGCTGTGGATAATACACTATTTCTCATTTTTTGATCTCATGTGTTTTCCCCATTTTCTTCAACACATTGAACTTTCTGAAAATATTTCCTTACTTTGTTTATAAGTCTCGTGGATAAAAAAGGCAGATGTGAACTCAGAGAATTTTTTTTTTTTTAAATGATCAAACTATGATGTCCTTTGTTTGCTTCCCTGCAAGCAGGATTTCCATTTCCTAAGTCTGGTGTGGTCTCCAAGTTGGAGCAAGGAGCGCCTTGGATTCCAGATCTGGGCTCCAATGGAAAAGAACTCCCAAGAAGCAGCCTCACAGGAGACAGACAAATGCATGGTGATCTGTTGCCATCCAGGAGAGAGAAAAAAAGCTGGGTGGAACAGGATCACTGGGGCTTTGAAGATGAGAAGGTAGCAGGTGTGCACTGGGGCTATGAAGAGACCAGAACTCTCCTTGCAATTCTTAGTCAGACTGAATTTTATGAGGCTCTCCGAAACTGTCATCGAAATAGTCAAGTATATGGGGCTGTAGCTGAGCGGCTCCGGGAGTATGGCTTCCTCCGGACGCTGGAACAGTGTCGGACCAAGTTCAAAGGTCTCCAGAAGAGCTATCGGAAAGTTAAGAGTGGCTACCCACCTGAGACCTGCCCCTTCTTGGAAGAGATGGAAGCCCTGATGAGTGCTCAGGTCATTGCCCTGCCCAGCAATGGCCTGGAAGAGGCAGCCTCTCTCTCTGGTCTGGCAGGCAGCGATGCTGAGACTGAGGAGCCAGGGCCAGGGAGTTGGCAGCATGAGGAAGGAACAGAAGAGGCCATGGCTGAAGAATATGACAGTGATGAAATGGGACAGAAAGCCAACCCCCAGGACCCTAACAACTCAACTACATCTGTTCTTTTCCGAAGCCCAAGTGGTAAGCTTTTCTTCGTGGGGTTTTAGGATTAGACTTGAGGAATTATGATGAGATTGATGGGAAGTCATGAAGCTTAGTGTCACCTGCCAGCTTTGTCACTTATAACAGAGGCACTTCTTAGTTCCATGTGTATTTTACTCTGTGGGAAAATTAGATAATAGTAAGTAGGGAATAATTGTAGGTATTTTAAAGAAATACACTCAGCAAATTCAAGAGAGCCCTGAAAAGGATTATCAATGCTTCCATTTATTTATTGAAAAATTTTTCCTGATTATAAAATCATTAAAGGTTGAAAAAAAAGTGGCAATAATTTCTCTTTAAGGACTAATATTTATCAAACACCTTTTATGAACTGCTATTTTACCTTTTACTCCCTCAAACCTGTCAGTTTATGATGAGTTCCTTTTTATTTAGAATAGCATAGTGAAGGATTTCCCAAAGTTGGGAAAACAGTTTGAGTCTCTTCTATGAGATTCCCAACACACTGGCATTTTAAGAGGAATGAGAAGTCCTGCAGCAAGAAATCTTGTTTAATACTTTATGTTGAATTATTTGCCTGTGGAACCGTTTTGTAAGTATCTTTTAGTACTGTTGCTGTAATTTCTACAATCATGTTGTTATGGAAAGGGCACCAAAGTACCAGTCAGGAGACTGTTTCTAATCCTGATCACTAATCAGCTAGACCCTTGCGCAGTTTGTTTCCTGAACTATAAAATAGAGGATGGCAGCAAGGGTATCTCTTTCAAGTTGGAGTTCCTCTGGGAACAGTGATCTTTTGCTTCCATTTTTTAATTAAATGTAATTTTAGTTCTATTGTTCCTATCATCTACCTTTTCCTGTCCCTTTTTTTCTTCATTTTTTGTTACTGGAATAAATGTAGATACCTCACAAATGTAGCACATGCTGTTTGCTGTAATTTCCATTGCTTTTTCACCATTTTCCACTGCTTTTTGTCGTCCAATTCTTCCCCTTTACTTACATTGAGTGGAGGATAATAGAAGACTCTTTGACTCTCCCTTTCCTCTACAGTTGCTTACCTTCAGGGAGCAGGGTCTGTAATTATCCTGATAAATTACTGACCAAGTGGGGCCTGTAGCACTAGCACATGGTCACACCAGGAGATGCTGTCTGCTGTGCTTCCTTCCTCTTTCAGGCTTTGCCAGTCCTCTTCTAATGATAAGGTGCATGACTATGAGGTCTTTTATCTTGTACCTTTTCAGACCTTTGTTATTGTTTTGTTTTGGGTTTTTTTTTTTTTTTGAGATCATGGCAAATGAGGAAGGACCATAGAAGGGATTAGGCAACTGTGATTTTTAAAGAGACTGTTGGATTTTTTTTTTTTTTTTTAAATTTTATTGTTGTTGTGTTACATCCATCCCTTTTTTGCTCCCCTCTGTCCCCCCACCCACCCACCCATTCCCCCCAAAGTCAATCCCACCTGTTGTCCATGTCCATGGTTCCTTTGTACTAGGTTCTTGTCTAAGCTGCTCCCCATCAGACTGTTGGATTTTTGAGTCATTCTTTGGGAAACTTTCATGATGCAGACAATAGGATTATGGAATTGAGGCTCTAAAGCCGTGGTGCTAAAATTTCTCTTCTGGTGGCAGGTGTACACTGGGGCTATGAAGAGACAAAGACTTACCTTGCAATTCTTAGTGAGACTCAGTTTTATGAAGCCCTCCAGAACTGTCATCGCAACAGCCAGTTGTATGGAGCAGTGGCTGAGCGGTTATGGGAATATGGCTTCCTTAGGACACCAGAGCAATGTCGGACCAAGTTTAAAAGCCTACAAACAAGCTATCGTAAAGTCAAGAATGGCCAAGCACCAGAGACCTGTCCTTTCTTTGAAGAGATGGATGCTTTGGTGAGTGCCCGGGCTGCTGCCCCTCCCAGTGATGATCAGGAAGAAGATACAGCCTCTTGCTCCATTCAGGATACCAGTGAGGCTGAAGAAGAGAAGCAAGCTGAGGAGGCAGAAGAAGCCACAGAAGATGATTCTGATGATGAAGATGATACTGAGCTACCCCCAGGGGCTGTCGTGACACGAGCTCCAGTCTTATTCCAGAGCCCTAGTGGTAAGATCCTTTTACTTCTTAAAAGCCTAAATAGTAATAGGGAGGCAGTAGGATTTAGGGAAAAAATAATCAGATTAAAGCCTCTACACTCAACTCACATGGATTCTTCTTGTGACCACCTGTCTTTCCCCTGTGTTCTGTTAAAGCAGTTCAGTGAGGAGATAATATGCACTTGACTTGCCTTCTCACACAGCAGCAGTCCAAAATGGTTTCAAATTTTGTAAATTTGCTATCATCTATGTGTGAGCTGCTAGGTTTCTAGGTAATTAACCTGGCAGGGAATCTGAAAGCTAACATTTCTCATGTACCAATAATAGGATGAAGGTGATTTTAAAAGTTCATTCTCATTTGTTTGCTCTTCTGGTTTTAGCTTATACACCAGCCGTATGTCCGCTTTGTACACACATTTGAAAACCTAGTAACCTCTTTCTTCAGGTACACTTATGCAAAAGTCTGAGATTTCTGAGTTATTGACCCTTTGAATCTTAACTGCTGTATAAGGAAGAAAAATACTTCACTATGGCTTCCCTCCTTGAGGGAAGAATAATTCTGATTTTGGAGTCATACATGTACAAGAATAAGCAAAAGTAGGTTAAATTACCAGCCATCATTACCTAACAGGTAAATCTTAAGGACATGAAATAATAATAGTAGTAAGAAATAATATAAATATAATAAATAATACAATAAACAACTCTGTGTTTTGGCATACTCACAACTATAAACCTATTTTTGCCCACCCCTGTATGTGTGGGTGGACAACACATACTGAATCTGGACTCTATTGTTGGTAGGTTGAGTAACTTAGGGCGTTATTTAACCCTGTATGTTTACTTATCTATGAAGACCTTCCTCAAAAGGCTGACACAAGTGAAGTTCCTTGATGAGGCACCTAACACAATGCTTGGGTACATAGTAAATATTTAATAAATAGCAGTTTTCTTTTCCAAAAATTCTTTAGATGAACATTCTTTAAGAGTGTTCCATGGAACATTAGTTCCATGGGGGTAACAATATATTCCACTAAAAAAATGCTTTCTGGGTTTAGGAAATGCTAAATACCTCTCATGAAGGATCACAAAACATATTTACATATTTAAAGTTCTGAGATTCCATTTAATCTGATGAACCTCTATTTCATGGGGCATCTCTTAAGACTGGGCTTCTAATTAGAAATACTGTTTCAGGGGGTGTATATACAGGCTGACACTCAGCATTCTTTTGCTCTCAGATTTAATCCGGGAAATTAGGGATCCAAAGTTTACCTGAAACATCTGAAAATTCTGTAAATTCAAACTAAAAATTTGCATTTGTCTGCAAGTCCACATTAGCCTAGGCCTGGAGAGCCTGGCATTTGGTTCTTAGAAGAGTATTAAGAGTTTAGTGCATTAGAGTAAGTGCTTTTGGAACAGTTATTATCTTTCCATAGGCAAAGAGAATGAGTGAGGTGCTTCCTAGCAAGTTCTTCTCTCAGAAGGTCTTTTGTTCTTTAAAAGACACCAAGTGTTTTTCTATGCTGTTTTTATTCTCAACATATATTGGGATTTGAGAAGAAGACTCATATAGCTCTTTTTGGATATACAAGTTTTCCTAGGCATTCCCTTCTAATTCCTTTAGTTACTGGCATAGAACATAAACTAGAATACCATAATAGGCATGAGATGAGACAAAAATACAGCATTATAAAGTATCTTTCCTATATAAAAGTATTGATAATTTTAAATCTGGTAGGTTTTTCTTTTATACGTTTTTTTTTTTTTTTTTTTTGAAGATCCTGGGTATCCAGGAAGAATTAGAAGAGTATACTGATTAGCCCTATGTAGATGAGAAGCATTTGATAAGATTATCAAGTAGAAAAGGAAAGCACTGGAATTTTAATAGATGGTAATTATTTGGGATCTAGAACTCCCTAATTTTTATCTTTAATCATCTAATGTGATACTTAGTTTACCGTAGCACATAATTGAGAAAACGGATAACTTTAAAAATTCTATTCTCATATCAGGTTTTGAGGCTGGATTTAAGAATGAAGAGAATCTAAAACGGGATATTTCTGAGGAAGTTCAACTACATAGGACATTACTTGCAAGGTCTGAAAGGAAAATTATCCGGCATCTTAATCAGGGTAAAGGCAGTGAGAGTGGATGTAGATCAGGAAGACGGTGGGAAAGGACTCCAGTGGAGAGAAGAGGAAAACCCACACTCCCAGAAAGAAGTTTAGGTAAAGTTCTAACTCATCAGAGCCCTTACTTGGAAGAGAGATCCTATAAATATCTTAGATATGATAAAAGCTTTGGTCCAAACTCCCACCTCATGCATCAGATATCCCATCAAGTGGAAAACCCATATAAATGTGCTGACTGTGGGAAAAGCTTCAGTCGGAGTGCACGCCTCATTAGACACCGGAGAATCCACACAGGAGAGAAACCATATAAATGTCTTGACTGTGGGAAAAGTTTCCGTGACAGTTCAAATTTCATCACCCATAGGAGAATCCACACAGGAGAGAAACCATATCAATGCAGTGAGTGTGGAAAACGTTTCAATCAGAGCTCAAGCCTTATAATTCACCAGAGAACTCACACAGGAGAAAAGCCCTATCAATGTGAAGAGTGTGGAAAAAGCTTCAATAATAGTTCTCACTTTAGTGCACATCGGAGGATACACACAGGAGAGAGACCCCACGTGTGTCCTGATTGTGGAAAGAGTTTCAGTAAGAGTTCTGATTTACGTGCACATCATAGAACCCACACAGGAGAAAAACCCTATGGGTGTCATGATTGTGGCAAGTGCTTCAGTAAAAGCTCTGCTCTGAATAAACACAGAGAAATCCATACACGAGAAAAACTTCTGACACAGTCAGTGCCTAAGTAGTGAGCCCCTGAGGATCTATAATAAAAAAACAAGAACACAGCCTCAATAAATGTATTGAAATTATTTGAAAAAGTCTTTCAATCATCAGATCCATCTCCTATTCTGTGCCTAACTAGTTTAGGAAATGCTCTAGGATTTACTTCACCATTTGTTCTTGTTTCTCCTGGATCAAATTCCCAAGGCAGTCATCTTAAAAATGAAAGGAAGACTTCAATTCCTCTCCATGCCTGCATCTGAACTGACAGGTAACATCTTTCCCTTTCAGTGCCTGTTGTTCCCTTAATAGAGAGGACATAGTAGTAGATCCTGTGAGCCTAATATGTACCCTTTACTCATCCTGTTAACCAGCTGCATTTCAAGTGGAAAGACCCATCACAGCAGCACTTCCTCATTGAGTAGGTCTAGTTCTTTATACAGTAATGGAAATACAAAAAAAGGACTCTTGCTCATTGAAACCTGAAGCTTGTGCCCATAATGAAATACAGATGATCCCCAACTTATGGAAATTTATGAGTTTGTGATGGTGGAATGCAATATATATTCAGTAGAAACCCTTTAGGCTAAGCTATGTTGTTTGGTAGCTTTAAAGACATTTTTGACTTATGTTTAATGTATGACAGGCTCATCTAGACATACTTATAAGTAGAGGAGCATCTGTATTTCTCATGAACCTTTCGTTCACCTTGAAGAAGGAGAGTTTAATGTCCATCTTGGTTCTGACCTATGAATCTTCTTATCAAAAACCTAGGTGTTGTGTATGGAGAAACAATGTAACCTCATATAAATATTAAGGTGTAAACCCTGAATGTCTTAGTTTCTTCCAAGCCCTAGAAGATCTGGAATAGAAGCATATTACATTTACAGCATCTAGTATGATTTTTTTCTGTTCCATCCCATCGTAATTTCATCTGTTCCTTATGGCCCAAAAGCCCAGAGAGCAAGGCAGCTGGGTGTGGTGATTGAGAAAGCAGTTAAAGCTACCAATAGGGAATTGCCCATATTCCACATACTCCAAACACCTAGTCTAGGGTTAAATGCCCCATGGGTTCTCAATACTAACCTACAATGAGAGGAAACAACTGCCACATTCCCATGGATGGGAAGACAGACCAAACCAATTCTTTACCCTAATGGCAGGCGGGATAGATTATCTTTAGTTCAGTTGCCAGTACATGCACATGCATATATTCAACTGTACTCCATCTATTTTTAAAAGCAGTTCCTGAAACTTGTGTAACTTTGATCTTTATAATCAAACAGTTTTGCATTAATTACCCATATGTTCATAGCAGCATGGTGAGCCCTGTACAGCATAAATTAAATAGTCCTGGTCCTTATATAATCTAAAATTACACTGGCATGGACAAACAGTATGTAAGTACATGTGTATGGTTGCAACAGTTTTAAAGCTAGGTAGCAATACTGCATAAGTAAGGTCTATTGCATTACAGATTGCTGTTGGCAAAATCTGGGAGGTATATTCTTCTCTTTATTCAGGAATGCTTCATGAACCAGGAAGTGTTCAGAGAATGGGAGATTATTGGGTAAACTGGGGTGGGATGAACATCCTAAAACTGAGTGCTGAGTGGAGGAAAAATGGGAATATTGGAGAGCAAGGTGTTTTGTGTAGATGGAGCAGAGGACAAAAGAAAAGCTGTAAGGAAGGTTAGACAAAGCTTGGAACAACACAAAATTTGAGGAACAATATGATATAGGCTGTGCCAGAGGCAGAGAAAGAATCACCTTAGCTGTAACATGGAATGCCAGAGGCAGATCAGGAGGTGCCGAGCTGTACTTATTAATAAGGAAACATTTGGCTGGTACTGGAGAAGAATGAGCAGTTAAGAACAGACTGGCTCCTATGGAAGACAAGAGTCAGAAACTAGTTTGAGAAGATACTTTGATGGGCAGATCAGGAAAGAAGACTGAAGCAGATGGCCAAAGCCCAGAATAAATAGCTGTTTCAGATTCATACTTCAGAATCCTGTGGCTGGAATGAGAGAGCTCAGAGGAGTGGGGAGACAGAATATTCTGTTACTCATAGTTTACTGTTTTAGATGAGAGATGAATTAGGATTCTGGTGTTGAGGCGTCCTAGTACAAGGAATCTAATATTTATTAGGAGTTAAAAGGAGATTATATTTCAATTATATTACCTAAGCAGACAGGAAGATACGAGAAACACCAGTCTAAAGCAATGCCTCAGGATCTGAGATGGTTTAGGAGTGTGCTATAATGTTTTTTAAAAATAAGAGGATACTGTACTATGTCTGTGTGTATAATCTTGTGGGAAAGCAGTGGTTGGGTATCAACAGATATGAATTCTGATTGTAGATGTCTTAAGTGTAAGTCAAACTGCCTCCAGTTCCCTTCTGTAAAGCAGAATGATGTTTATACCTTAATGTCTCTCAGGGATATAATGTTAATAAAAATTATATCTATCAAATACCCAGTATTTCTTCAGATATTTTTTATAACATTATGTGCAAGTTATGATTAACTTGTTGCTGGTGGGAAAAGATAAATCTTCACCTGCTTTTTTTGGCTCCCTGTGTGGGGTTACTAGAATGCCTGTCTGAATCTTTTTGCAGTAGGTCAAGAAACAGATTAAAATATGGTAAAAGAGAAATTAGAATGAAAACCCTTCCTTGGGATCTGTATCTATATCCATTAGGCTCCATCATAACTGACCATGGAGAATGAGTCTTACTTCAAGACTCAGGACCAGGACCAGCCCTCCAAACTCTTACTGGGGAAAAACCAATTCACCTCAAACTAGCTCACAAACCATTATCTCCCCAGTCTGTCATTCTTAAGGATTGATGAAGTAAGAAATAATAGTTTTCAAACATTCTAAGAAAGTGAAACCAAGCCCACTATTGAAGAAGCAAGAGGATCTATATACTCCTATCCTTTTAATACCTGCAAGACCTTTGTGGGAGCAGACTCGATGGCATGTTTGGCAAAGGAAATAAGAATGTATTAGTAGGAGGTGGGCAGACATATTTATTTCCATCAGTTGTTTCCCTGCTGCTATTTCTTTTTATTTTCCCCATGCCATCCTTCTTCCTTTTATTGCTTGTGCTCTGTGGCCAGTGCCATAGAACTTAATAACACATATATTCTGTGTTGCTACCATTTCTCTTTTACTATAATCTGAGTGTTGCCAACTTTATAGAGAACTATTTTTATGCTGCCCATGCAAGGAACAGAAAAAGATACGAATGTAAGGATGGATCAATTCTTTCTCCATTATTCAATTCAAAATCTAAAATGAAAACTTTATTCATATATAGTATATAATTCAAATAGCTATCCAGTGAGATGCATGTCCCAAAGTTTTGATATATAAAATGTTACTGAATATTCTCTGACATTATGGTACTTACAATAACATACTATATGGAGATATTTTAGGCAGTTTAAATTTCTCCTACATCCATCATGGGCTCTTTCAGAAACAAAACTTTGGAACAACTGGAAGTCAGAGAAAAAAGCTGGAAATAGGGAATTGAGATGCAGTGAGGCGGGGGGAGAGGTGACAAAAATAATAAAGGCTGGAAATAGAGGCCTAAAGTACCCTAGAGCTCAAGAGGCATCTGGCCAGTGTAGTTCCATTATGGTCAAAAGAAAAGGTAAGGTAGAAACATTAAAAAAATAAAAAATAATAATTTGATTCCAGAGGAATTAACCATAAGAAGAACAAAGCCAGGTCTCAGCCGCTAGCTTTATCTGTCACTAGTCACCTAAAGTAGATTAACCCTGACTACTGGATATTCACTCCAGCTAATAGTATGCAGTGTAGCCTTGAATCAACAATTGTGGGGAGTACTTAAGAGAGTCTGGTTACAGTAACGTAACAAATATAACAAAATACAGAGCTGTTGTAAGAAGCTAGAAAGCTTAAAGGTCTTGGTAGCAATCTGTTTCCCCTTCTCCTTACCTTAGTCTAATAATTCCAAGACTTCGAATGAAAAACTACTCTGAATTCCCTTAAGTTTTATGATCACCAATGAAGAGGGAATGCTAAATAATTATCAGTGGTACAATGGGGAAGTTAGCAGCAACATTCATGTCCTTTCTAGTAAGCAGCATATAGGTAAGCTATGTCAGACCTCAGAGTCTGTTAAGTCAATTTAAGATGTATTTACTAAACATCCACTATGAGTAAGGTACTGGTGATGAAGCCCATGCTAATTGGCTGCTATTCTTCAAAGGGAGAGGTAAATGGTTTACTAGTTTACTAAGAGGAGGATGACAAAAAGATCTTGGTTGCAGCACATACTCAAAAGTAGTTCACCTCATGACAGCCTAAAAATGTAACACTTTGGGCTTAAGATGATTCCACTTGCTCTTCAGTTCAGACCTGGTGCTCTCAGAAGCAAAGATGTAGTCGATGGATTCATAAGATAGATCCCATACTTGAGAAGGGGTCAAATTAAATTTTTCAGCTGCCAGCTGGTACTCTTGGGAAAGGTGCGTTGCAAAAACGCCCTTATCATCAGTCTGCCAATATAAACAATGTCTCAAAATGAATAAGGAAATTATTATTATTTTAAAAACAACCTTTTGTTTAGAGTCTACATATTTTCCTATTCACCATGCTTCATTTAAGAGTCTAAACAGGGACCTATAAATACATCCATGCCTATTTATAACTAAATGGGTTTATTTACCCTTAAAAAATAAACACCAAAATAGTACTCTAACCATGGCTTCATACTAAAATCACTTGGGAAGCATTTAAAAACATATATGGACTCTCCCCAGATTATATACACAGAATCTCAAGGGTGGGTGCTGAGCATCACATTTTTTTCTTTTTCTTTTTCCCTAATGTTCCCCTAGGCACTGTCCAGGACCTTTTCCCTTAGAGCCAAACCAGAGTCAACTAGAATTACCCTGGCCTTTTGCAGCCTCTCATGCATGCCCCAGTATCCTCTCCATCCTCCATTTGGGCCTTATTACCCTTAGACATGCAAGGCAGTCAGCTAAGTATTGAATGTCTGACCTAATGCAACTCAGGGACTAAAAAGAAGCAAAATAGTTCATTTAAAAAACCTTACACAGATCACAGAAGGATGGGCAATGCTGTACCAGAATCCGAAATGATGCTGATCATAAGACGGAACTGTCTGACTTTTGATGTTTGAGGTCAAACAGAGTTCTAGATAAAAGAAGGAAAAAGCCTTTTACTAAAAGTAAGTTAGTAGGCTCAGTCATCAAGTAGATACATGGGAAATCTTTTTAAACTATGCTAATGGTAGTTTTCAGTAGTTCATTACTTTACAATATTGGCTGCTTCTTTTTTAAAGTGAATTTGAATCACATCTATATTTTTAAAAAGGTTTTGTTATTTTTAGAGAGAGGGGAAGGGAAGGAAAGGGAGAGAAACATCAATGTATGGTTGCCTTTCACCTGCCTCCAGCTACAGACCTGGCTTGCAACCTGGTTATGTGCCCTGGTTGGGAATTGAACCAGTGACCTTTAGGTTTGCAGGCTGGTGCTTTATTCACTGTGCCACCTGCCAGGGTGAAACCTATATAATTTTATTAACCAGTGTTACCCCAATAAGTTCAATAAAAAAGTTAAAAAAATTTCATATCCACACAAGTGTTCTTACAAATTGGTAAATCTGTAAATTCAACAAATTTGTCAATCAATTGCTCCTTTCCCTCTTCAGAAAGGCCTTCCTTGACCATCCATCAAAAGTAGTTATCTCATCACCATATCAACCTATTTAATTTTCTTCAAAGAACTTAATGATATTTTCTCATATATCTGTTTACTGTTTGTCTTACCTATGCTAGAATATAAGTTCCTTGAGAAAGCTAGCTTGTCTTTTGTTTACTGTTCTATTCCCAGCAATTTGAAGAGTAACTGAAACAGAGTAGGCACTTTATAAATATATGCTGTTGGACAAAAGCAGCTCCAGATACATACATGTAGACAAGTGTCTAATGATCAATGGACATCTAAAAATATACTTCAAATTTCCATAATTCTTAATTTTTAAACAAATGTTACACATTTTCATAACACATGTTAATTTGGTTAAAGTAATTTCAAAGTACTAGATGCCCCTTATTCTTTCAATGTAATACTAAGTTCCAGAAACTGGGGAATGAAATAGTGAACATGACAGATAAGGGACCTGCTTTCCTGGGGCTTGTATTCTAATGGGAGTTAAAACTTTTGGTTACTTAGAGGAGACTCAGAGGGTACATACACTATGCATCTTTTACTTTCTAAATGATATTTATATATTTAGAATAAAGCTTCTTTACATATGGGTTGCAATCTAGGGGCTGGCAGTGGAAGGGAGAGGGTAGTCTGGAGGACCTGAAGCCCTAAGCCTTACCCAGCGGTATCTGGTGTTTCCTCACAAAGTCCACCAGATCCAGGGATCCTCCCTCAGAAGAGTTGAGAAATGTTCCATGCCCAATTCTGTCAGGAAGCAGATCCAGGAGTACCTGCGTTTCTTTGTGGAGGTTTGGAATCTCAAAAAAGGGGAGAGAGGGCATTAATAACCTCTTTCAGGGGTTTTTATTTTTAATAATACTTGTATTTTTTCATGCAACACCTAGGACATGCTTATTCATTTGGGAGAGAGGGGAAGGGAGAGAGGGAGGGAGGGAGAGACACAGAGAAAGAGAGAGAGAGAGAGACATATCAATATAAGAAAAACATCAATAAGTTGCCTCATACTCGCCCCAACCGAGGACTGAATCCACAACCTAGGTATGTTGGGGAATCTAACCCATGACCTTATATTTACAGGACAACTTTCCAACCAACTGAGACACACTGTCCAGGGCTTTTGTTGTTTTTAATTCAACAAATATTTATTGAGTGCCTATTATATGCTAGATTCAGTGGTTCTTAAAAGTGTTTTTCTTATAGCCAGGTACTTTGGCCCTGAGAAAGGAATGCACTCTGGAAAGGTGAACTATTTACACCTTCCCAGCTCTCCTCTCTGCCTTTTATCTTCCTATTCATTTCCCAATGTTCCAGACTCATTTCAATGATAATAATTATAGTCAGTAATAATAATAAACACTTATTAAGGACCTAACTTATGCCACTTTACATAAAATTTCCTTTAAATCTCATTAAGAATCTTGTAAAGTATTAAAATGAAGAAATTATAGCTCAGAAAAAGTAATTTTCAAAAACAAAATCCCACAACTCCATGTGTATAAGTGTTTTGTGCTGTGTATATGTGTTCATGTTTGGTAGAACAAGGCCTAGGAAAATATAAACACTAAACTGTTAACAGGATCAACTTGGGAGCACAACTGAAACGGGAAGGGGACCTTTCATTTTTTAATTTTTTCCCTTCTATATTATAGTTCTCTACTCTTGGATTTTTTTCAGATACATAACTTATATTAAAACTTTAATGTATCTTAAAAGTTGTCCAAGGTCATAGAGCTAGTGAATGATTAAAGAGTGAATCCTGGCTCCATCTGACTCCAGGGCCCAGATTCTCTCCATACAGAGTATGCCCATGTTTTATTTATGTATTTAATTTAATTAATTTACTTAAAATTTTATTCATTATTTTAGAGAAAAGGGCAAGGAGGGAGGAAGAAAGGGAGAGAAATGTCAATGTATGGTCCCATTTCACATGCCTCTAGCTACAGACCTGGCTTACAACCTGGTTATATGCCCTGATTGGGAATCGAAAAAACCAGCGACCTTTGGGTTCGCAGGCTGGTGCCAATCTCCTGAGCCAGCCAGGACTCATGTTTTATTTTGATCAGGCTTCCTACATACATACCATAACCACCATGAAAATGTGAGTTTTTTATTCTTTATTAGAAAAAAAAATTTTTTTTTAAGATTTTATTTCATTATTTTTAGAAAGAGGGAAAGGGAGAGAGACAGAGAGGGAGAGAAACATCAATGTATGGTTGCTTTTCACCTGCCTCCAGCCACAGACCTGACTGGAGACCTGGCTTGCAACCTTGTTATGTGCCCTGGCTGGAGAATCGAACCTGTGATCGCAGGCCGGCGCCTTATCCACTGTGCTACCAGCCAGGGCCTCTGTCTGAGTTTTTTATTTCCTAATAGTCCACAAGACAAATGATAATAACATATTAAAATGAAATGTTTTATGTACAATGGATGAAACAAGAAAAGCAACAATAACTAAGGTAAAGAGCTTTGATGCTATACACAAGACCAGAGATAACTGATTATAGTGACACATACTGGCTGTTTTATTATATTGACCAATTGCTCCAATCAGATATCAGCTTGAATGAAAGGTCTTTTAGACCAGAGTATGAAAACATGGAACCTAGATTTTAAGTTCTGCCATTAGATAACTGACCCTATGCTTGTAGACATGAAAACTACTAGCAATGACAAGAAGCTCCGACTTCCTCCTTAATCTTTGAATGGTGATGCTATTCAGCTTTTATGTATTACCCCATCTAAGACTCAAGATAACCCCATGAAAAAGTAGACTAAGTATTATTTTCTGAATTTAAGACACAAATCCATATTCATCTAGTTGTATACAAGTATATTTATTATGTACAGCTTTTTGTACGTCAAAAGAAAAAAAATAGGAAGAAAGGAAACCATCTGTAAAATGAGGGAAAGTGCAGTAGAGTCCCTTGTTTGTTTCACAGGGATGTGATTAAGAAAGTGATGTTCTCCAGCCATTAATCTGTACATTGTCTGTCCCTTGATCTCCCTGCTGAGCCTTATAAAATAATGATGAGCTACTTCTTTTCTTGCCAGTGCATGTGATAAGATATATTCAGGTCCCTTTCCCTAGGAGGACAAGGGTTCTTTCAACATCAGCTTGCCAATGACAAGGTCAGTGATGGCAATTCATGCATTTTCTCTAGCAAGATGTCATTAAGCTGTTTTTCAAGACATAGCTGTAGAGGAGGTCAACAGCTATCCTCCCAGGAACCACAAAAATAAAAACAGTTAACAAAAGAGACTAAAGCAAGACATGCCTTTATCATTATAATTTATGTTAAAACATATCTCTACTCCCCAGCCCAGGCTGGTGGCTTAATAGATAGGCGATGGCCTGCAAACCCAAAGGTCACCGGTTCAATTCCCTGTCAGGGCACATAGCCAGGTTGTGGGCCAGATCTCTAGCCAGGTCCTTAGCTGGAGGTGGATTAAAGGCAACCATACCTTTCTCTCCTTTCTTCCTCCCTCCCTGCCCTTCTCTGTAAAAAACTAATAAAATCTTTAAAAAAATTTTTTCCTACTTTCCCCTTCTAAAAATATTTTTCCAAGCCAGTATGTTTTTAGTCATTTAAAGATTGACTATTATTTTCTATTGTAATCTACCCTCTTCAACCTAATTTTACAATATTATTTACCTCTGAAAGATGTAATGCCAACTTCAGACCTGCTTTTTTTGCTTTCAAAAGAGGTTCCAAGAAATCTTTTGCTTGTCCTGCCTTGAAGGAAAAAGGTAAAATGAGGATGCACAAGAACTTGGGGCAAACTAAGGAACTGGGTACCCTGTCCCAATAAACAAAGGAATAAAACAATGGCAGGAAAAAAAATGGGACATTGATACATTTGTACGTTTTATTTCTAAAGTACCTACAATGTGCTAGGTACTTTAGGGAATGCAAAGCTGGCAAAGACATAGTCCCTGCCCTCCAAAATCTTATGTGTCAGTGATCCTGAGGTCAATTAGCTAAGCTAGACATAGCAGTCACTAAATTTTATTCCTGGAGGGTTATCTAGTGCTAACAAAGAGAATCCCCTCCTACTCCCCACCAGTACATTTGGCAACGTCTAGAAACATTTTTGGGTGTCATAACTGGGAGGTACTATTGGCATCTAGTCAATAGAGGACAAGAATGCTGCTAAACACTCCACAATGCACAGCACCATCCCTGTAACAAAGAATTATTTGGCCCAAAATGCCAATAGTGCCACAGATGTCTGCTTGAATCTGACATTCAAGAAACTCTAGGCCAGCCTTTCTCAACTGGGGATTCTACAAGATAATTAAGCTCTAGCCTTAGACATCCATTCTCTATAATTAATTTCTGTGTAGACTAGAACTAGCTATATCATCTTTAGAAGAAAGAAGAAAATAATACTATCATGTAAATCTTTTTTTTTTTTTTTTTAATGGGACTTAATTCTTTCACAGAACCCTGGTTGAGAACAGTTGCTGTAGACATTCTGGTCATTCAAGATTCTATTGGACCTCTAGAGAATGCAGGATGCTTCAAGTCAATCCTTTTCCACAAACTAACCTGATGTCAGAAATAAAATATATTTAGGAAAAATAACTTACTGTAGGGTCTCCACTGAGGTCAAGGCCAAGAACTGTATCTTCAGTAGAAAGGAAGAATTCTTCTGCAAGTTTAACAGTCTCCTTGGCCACTGAAGGGCCACCTCTTCTGTCGATTGATATCAAATATCTTTAATATAAGAAAAACACAGTTGAAAATGAATACGATAAAGACTACTCTTGAGTATGACCAGAGAGCAATGGCAGGTACATCTTACTATAGGAAATGTACAGCCTAACTTATATGACATCTTACTTTGCTAGAAAGAATGAGATATAAACTCCTAAATAGAACCAAATATCTAGTAAGTGTTCAAATTTCTAAATGGTGATTTTTTGTTCAATTATTTAATAGTTCATTTGATTGTGTTGGTTGATACATTTCAAGTGTCTTTTAATCTGCAGACACTCCCTTTACCCACCCTACCCCCACCTCTTTTCTTAAATTTATCTATTGAGGAACGTAGGTAATTTGTCCTATAAAATTTCCCTCAGTCTGGGTTTTGCTGACTGAATCCCTGTGTTACTAGCATGTTCTCCTGTCTCTTGTATTTCCTCAAATTGGCATCTAATCTAGAGGCTTAATCATATCTGATTAAATATTTTGACAAGAGTACTTCATAGCTGGTATTGTGTTCTTTCATCAGGAGGCTTAGATCCATTATTTCATAAGCATTACAAAATCAGTAATGTTCTAATTCTAACATGTAACCAATACCTGATACATATACTAGCTAGAATTCTACAAGGAATCTAATGCTCAGAGAACCACTGATAATATTGTGTAATTTTCCTCCAGCACTTATTAGTTTATCTATTCATAAAATAAAGAAATTTCTCCAGCATTTAATTACTTACAGAATTTGGATCAACTATATAGAAAATACAGTATCTTTTTTTCAACTTCACAATTTCCCCTGCCATTAAATGATGTTAGAAAACGATGTAAATCATGAATATAACAATGTAATTGTCCTCTGATTGCTGTACATTTTAGGATGCTTTCTACTCTTTGTTATAAATAACACTACAATGAAGAATCTTACTCATAAATCAATCTATTTCCTTAGGATACATTTTTAGAAGTTAATTACTAGGTTAGAGGGGAAATTATTTTCATAAATAATATACTGCTCTTCAGAGAGGTTTTTTATTATACATAGTCACCAACAGTGTAAGTTCACAAACACTGGCTATTACCCCTTTTTGGTGGGGGAAGGTTGAAATGGTACTATAATATTTTTTAAATTATCTGATTATAATGGCCATTTTTATGTCTTCTTTTCTGAATTTTCTTCTTGTCTTTTGGGTGCTTTTAAAAATTGGAGTACTAGTCTAGTTAAGCTTAATTTTGAGAGTTGTTATAGCCAGAAACACTACAGCTAGCTTTCTTCCTTCAAGGACCTATTAAGCCCTGGCAACATGCCAATTCTGTACTAAGTATTGGATATGTGGTGGTAAATCAAAGGACGAAAGTTGTGGCCTCATTGAATTCACACTCTCATGGATGAGCATATATACACAAATAAAACAAGACAATTTCTTATCTGGTTAAAAAGACTGCCATGAAGAAAATAAATGGGTGACCAGAGGATTGGCAGGGGGATACTTTAAAGTGGGAATGGAAGGCCCATCTTGAGGAAGCGACCGCTGAATAATGAGAAGATGCCAGCCATCCAAAGATATGGTGAAAGTGTCCTAGGAAAAGTTACAGGAAGTACAAAGATACCGAGGTGGGATAGTCTTGGACTATTTGGGGAACTGAGACACCAGTGCATAAATGGCAAATGGTCTGGATGAGCCTGTACAAGTAAGAGAGAAAGCCACAGGAAGATCCAGATTTTAGCATAGACTACATCGTCAATACTCAGAATTTTACTGACACCTAAATACATTCAGAACTGCATTCTCAACATTAAAGAACAGGGTTCTTGACTCTGGTTTTTATATTATAAGATAAAAACCAGTTATTGGTTGATTTATAAATATCTATTATTCCCATAGTCAAAGTAGTACAATATTCATACATTCTGGATTTTAAAATGGTGACCACTAAAGTACAATGCTTCTTACCTGACATCAATGTCTAAGTTTTCTTGTTTAGACTGTTTTATACCCTCAAGTACAGATTCCACATATGTTTTTTTAGTCATCCCTGAAAGGACACAAAGAAAACATATATAAAGAGATCACCGACTTTTTCATCTTTAAGCATTAGTAGCATCCCTATGTCAACAATTACATTTTCACTTTATTTATTTTAAAGATTTTATTTTTATAGAGGGAGAGAAACGTGTGAGAGATTTGCTGCCTCTCACCCCCAAACAGGGACCTGGACCGCAACCTGGGCATGTGTCCCGACTGAGAATCGAACTGGCAACCCCCTGGTTTACAGCCTGGTGTTCAGTCCACTGAGCCACACTAGCCAGGCCTATTTGCACTTTATGTTGAGAAAAAAGCATAAAGATAAATTAAAACATGGCCCTTACTGATATGTTTTAGTAAATACTTATTGAACTTTAAGAAATTGGAAAAAATCAAGTACTACATAAAAAATTTAAAAGACATACAAAGCACAAGTCCATTTAAAAATTATTCTTAGACTCAACAGACATAAAATTACTCGCACAAATTGTTATGAAAAACTTCTAATGTTCTTGACCCATGGAAAACAGGGTGAGGATTGACTTGGGGAGTGGGGAGTGGGGCAGAGGACAGCAATAAGGGAAAAATTGGGACAACTGTAGAAGACCAACAATAAAAAAAAAAAAAAAAATTTTAATGTTTTAATAAAACAAGAAGCCCTTTTCTAAAGCCTATCCTTAAGAAAATAAACAAAAAAAATTCTCGCCCTGGCTGGTGCAGCTCAGTGGATTGAGCACCAGCTTGCAAACCAAGGGTCACCAGTTCGATTCCCAGTCAGGGCACATACCTGAGTTGCAGGCCAGGTTACCAGTTGGGGCGCACTGACAGGAAAGCATATGCTGATGATTTCCTTCCCTTAATGCGCGTCATTTCTAAAAAACATTATCTGCTAACAGAATGTTTTCCTGCTGGCCAAGAAAAGAAAAAAATCCTCTCGAGTTCCTTTCTCCTTAATTCTATTCAGCGTTTCCCAGTCAGGGAACTAGAGATGTTCCTAAAGTTTTGGGTGCTTAAGTTCTCTTCTGGGGGGCTCTGAACAAGTACTCTCCAGAACAACCTCCTCTAAAATACTCTCATATCCCAATTCTAAAATGCTTACTTTTGGTGGGAAATCTCTTGTAAAGCTCAAGAAATTATAAAGAAAAATAAAAACACATAATGCACCAAAGATAACCAACTGACTTTATTTTTCTAAGTGTGTGTGTATGTGTATGTATTTTTTTTCACTAGATGGGATTGTACTAGGTATGCATGTATTTTGTTGAGTCATTTAACACTATCTTCTGAGCATATCCTCATGTCATTAAAGTGTCCTTGCAACTATTTTTAATGGTTGCCTAACATTCCATTAACCTCTATTTAATGATTCCCCTATTGTTATATACTTAGGTTAATACCTTTTTTTAAAGATTTTATTTATTTTTAGAGAGGAGAAAGGAGGAAGAAAGAGAAGGAGAAAAACCAATGTGTGGTTGCTTCATGCCCCCAGACCTGGCGTGCAACCCAGGCATGTGCCCTGACTGGGAACTGAACAGGTGATCCTTTGGTTACAGGCCAGTGCCCAATCCACTTAGCCACACCAGCCAGGGCAATACTTCCTTTTTGAATCTCTATTCAAAGAGCAAGTTAGCTCTAAGAATTAGCAGGTCCTTCCCTTTCACTACCCTCATCATCATAACTTGGAACTGATTCTGCAGTTTAAAATGTGAGGTAAGAATCTTCTGCTTATCCCATTGTCAACCCTTACTTCACTATATGCAGTTGCAAAAATTTTATCCCCTGAATGGTGCCCAGGCTCACATGTCAGGGTGCAAGATGACCTGACAGGGTCTCTTCAGTTCACAGAGTGCTAATAGGGACCCAAAGATACTACATAGTATTTCTTGATGCTACTATTATGGAAAGAGGGCCCCAGGAAATTTCTCCAGACCACATCCGGAGCTGCTCATCTCCATCCAGAGAGGTTTTACCACGTCATAGCTTGCTCCTGGCCTGACACTATTTGTCCCTGAGAACTGACTGAATAACCTCATTTCAGTGATTGTCATAAAACATGATTCTGCATTTACTCAATGGTATTGTTGCACAAGTGCTCCTGATGCAGGAAGCAAGAATTAGCCTATGTTTAAGACACAGTACAACTGTAAGGCGCAAACGTCCTTTCTGACAGTGAGAAAAATAAACAAGAAAAACAAATAAATTTTGCAGGCCTTTTTATTTCCCTTAAACAAATAATACCTGACAATGTTTTAAAGAATAACTCACTCTTTTTAAAAATACTTTTAAAATACTTTATTTAGTTTTGAAGAGAGGAGGATGGGGAGGAGGGAGAAAGAGGGAGAAAAACATCAATGTGAGAGGAGAACATCAATTGGTTGCCTCTTGCATGTGCCCCAACTGGGGACCTAACCTGACACCCAAGCATGTGCCCTGACCAGGAATCAAACCAGTGACTTTTCCCTTGCAGGATGACACTCAAATGAGCCATAATGGTCAGGGCAGAATAATGCACTCATTAATAATGTGCATCAAAAATAAACATAAGATTTGGAATGTTGATTCTACTTTTACAACACAGTAAAAGTAAGTGCTTCATATTCTCAACTTGGAAACACATCAATGATAAAGCACACAGAAAAGAATACATTGTTTGAGAAGAAATTAAATTCTACCTGTAGTATTATCTATTCTGGGTGTGCTCCTTAGTTCCAGATACTTGACGCCATCATCTGCAAATTCTTTAATGACATCTTTTGTGACCTGATAAGGAAAGGAAGGTACATAATATTAGTAATATTGATGTAATGGTCCCAATGAAAGTGCCAAATGCTATACAGCTTTATTTCATTCATTAAATTTGACTTGCAAGTCATGTTGGAAATTTTCCATATGGTTAGATGGCCTGCTTTGTCACACTCCTGGTGGAGATCATGATAGAACTGCAAAATTTCCAGTATCTTCCATCACCCCCCATCATTTCTACATTAAATCCAAATCTGCACATCATTCACACTTTTTGGGTTTTTTCCTACTTTTAACCACTTTTCCATTTCCTGGTGTTCATAACTGCAACTTGATAAAACAGAGAAATAAGGCAAAACTAAAACCAGGTAAAACCATCTATGAGTGTTTTAGTACAAGAAAGGCACATACAGAAATGAACAGCTAATATTAGGCATTACTGATGTACCACTTAAAGTAATAGCATAAGGTTCTTATTCAAGTTATTTAAGAATAAGTTTTATTTTTCAACAAGTTCTTTAAGCACTGGTTAAATTTTCCCCAGAGGTATGAAGGAAACTTCCTCTTAGGCAAAAAAATAATATTAATAAATGAGTCAAACTGCATCCAATTTAGCACAAATAGCAACAATCTAAAAATTATTAAATGATCAGGATAAATGATATGTAAAGGCTGAAGGTATTCCTTCTCTGCCATCAATCCTGAAATAATACCAAGTCTAAAAGAAAAAAGATCAGGTTGGGGATCCTATGACAACATACCCTAGTTAGTCCTGACAGCTGGGATCCTAATCTTAATCTGTTTTGACCACATGCACATGGTTAGGCATGTACAGTGTCTTGGCAAAGGAACCAGGGGTTGCCTGGTTGTGCAGACAGTGTCTAACAGCAGGAAACATTTTCTATCAGACTTGATGCAACAAAGAAAAGCATAAATTACTCAATTCTAAAACTTGCCTAAAAATTGTTTCGTGTCTTACCATTAAAATATCTTCAGGGCTAGTTGTAAGCTGATGAATAACTTGAAACATCTGGAAACATCTATAACATTAATGAAAAGCTTTAAAATACTCTAGTCATTAAAAGCTTAAGATGAACTCAGTAAGCAATTAAATTTATAAACTTTAGGCTAATAATAATATATTTATAAAAGTACTACAGAATAGTTTTTAAAATTATATTGATCTGGGAAGATAAATGACTGAAAATAAAAAAATTACAGATATTTTTAACTGCGAAATACTACTTTCCCTTCTCCATCATGCCACCCCCTCCCCACCACCATTGGTAGGAGCAAATAGAGAAAGTCAATAATCCTATACTTTCAAGTCTAAAGAATATTCCAATATAGTATAACTTTATAAACAACATAAATCATTCAAAATATTGTCAACAGTCTGGCAGCTAGGAAAAATGCTCTTTGTCAAGTTAGACTCACCATACCAGCTGGATCCCTTTAACTACTAAAATCTGAGTTCTTGCATAATATTTAAAGTGATAGGGTAAAAAAGAAATGTGTCCACAATCTCCCCAAACTCACTCTTCCAAAGTTCTTTTCTTTCCCTTATCAATCACAGTCATTTGATCATGGATTTTAAGATCTGGTTTCTTAGCTATTAATTTCTTCATAGTATTAGAACTAATGGACCCATTCAAGTGAGCATGAAGTTCCTAAAACAAAATAATACAATTAGTGAGACATATCAAGTATCCATAGCATCACACCAGGTACTTGATGCTTGCTGTCTATAGTAGGCAAATTGCCTACTATATTTTGCTATAATTTTTTTTTAAATTTTATTTCATTATTTTAGAAAGAGGGGAAGGGAGAGAGGCAGAGAGGAAGCGAGACATCAATGCACGGTTGCTTTTCACCTGCCTCCAGCCACAGACCTGACTAGAGACCTGGTTTGCAACCTGGTTATGTGCCCTGGCTGGGAATCAAACCAGTGACCTTTGGGTTTGCAGGCCGGTGCCTTATCCACTGTGCTACCAGCCAGGGTTGCTATAACTTTTAAAGTTACAAATTATACCTATAAAATTTACTTTTCTTTTGTAAAAATAAACAACACAGAAGACATTATAATTAGCAACCACTCTAGAATTCTGTGGCTGCATTCTTACCACTTTAGGTAATTCTGAGTAAAAGGTTCTCTTCCATTGCTGCTGGTCTTCTGCCTCCACCATGATTTAGCAGTATAAAAAGGTCTTTCTCCAAACACTCTTATTATTGATATGAATAATATAGTGTATTTCAGTCAGTACATTTTTTGGTCTTGAATTTCCTTCAGGTTGCTTTGTTTCCACACATTTTTATAAGATTAGCTGTAAATGTCAATCTGGGCTCAGCTTCACCTATTCAAACAAATGAACATTGTCAGATGTTGACATAAAAGCAAATAAACAGGATTTTACTAATTTGTTCCTTAAAAGACAAAAGCACCTCCAAAGCTAATTTATATGGCTAATATTCTGAGCTAGAAATAAGAAAACAAAAAGAGATGGATTATAATCTTAAATGTTGTTGGGTGCATTCCTTACCAATTAGCATTTCATTTTATTTATTTACTTCTTTAAAGATTTTATTCATTATTTTTAGAGAGAAGTGCAGGGAGGAAGGAAGAAAGGGAGAGAAACATCAATGTATTATTGCCTTTCACCTGCCTCCAGCTATGGACCTGGCTAGAGACCTGGCTTGCAACCTGGTTATGTGCCCTGGCTGTGAATCGAACCAGCAACCTTTGGGTTCGCACGCCAGCACCTACACACTGAGCCACCAGCCAGGGCTCCAATTAGCATTCTCTATAAGACTACTTTTAAAACTAGAAATTTATAAGGCCTACAAAAAGTTTACATTTTTGAATTATTTAAAAAATATAAAGGAAGGGCAGAGGCATCGGCTTCAGTGGACCTAGGTTAGTCGTTTTACTAGTCTTGCTGTTTAGTAGTCATGTGGCCTTCATCACTTAATCTCACAGCTTCGGCTTTCTTATTTGTAAAAAACTGATAAAAACACATAGTAGCTATGATGATTGATACAGTAATTAAAATTCCCCTCTGTAAACTCCCATATAATCCAATGACTACCTTTTACTCAGTGTTTTATCACATTGTCTCTCAATCGCTGATTTACTTATGTTTCTCCCCTCACCAGACCACAAGCTTCCTAAGGACAAGGGCTATGTCTACCACCTAGTATAGTGCCTAGCACATTATAGGTGATAAAGAAATCCTAATTTTTCCTTCACTTCTGAATAAGGCTTATACATTAGGATAAAATTCCAAATGAAATTCAGTGATTTTCAAAGTAGCCACCTTGACTCTCTGGGTTCTCATATATTAATGCTGATGATGTTAATAGTAGTAGTTTCCATTCACAGCCTACCAGACATATGACAAGCACTTTAAATAATATAATCTTTAGCCCTGGCTGGTAGCTCAGTGGACAGGCACTGGCCCGTGAACTCAAATGTTGCTGGTTCAATTCCCAGTCAGGGAACACAACCAGGTTGCAAGCCAGGTCTCCAGCCAGGTGAAATGCAACCATACATTGATGTTTCTCTCCTTTTCTTCATTCCTCTCTATCCTTCTCTCTAAAAATAATGAATATAATCTTTTTTAAAAAAACAAAAAGCATATATATATAATCTTTAATCTCATCAATAACCTTGCAAAATAAATATTTTTACATTACTGATCACTAAGTTGACACTGAGAGGGGTTAAGTAAGTTACCAAGATATTAAAATAGGCAATAAAAGAAAACAGTTTGTACAGGTCTAGACAAAGCCATAGAAATCCACATAACAGCCATCTCAGTATGAGTTAAAAGTGGCATTTCAGATGGATGTAATACAACAACAACAACAACAACAAAAAAGTGGCATTTCAATGGAATACTGTGTAGTTAATGCTTAGTAAATAGTAACAAATGAAGCCCTGGCTGGTGGCACAGTGGATAAGGTGTGTGTATATCGTCCTTCTCCCTGAGCTCTACCATCAGTAGCTCAACCCTGCTTAAGAATATAGGTCATCAAGAACCTAGTATAAAGGAACCATGGACAAGGACAACAGGTGGGATTGACTTTGGGGGGAAATGGGTGGGTGGGGAGGGGGACAGAGAGGAGCAAAAAGGGGATGGATGTAATACAACAACAATAAAATTAAATTTTAAAAAAATTGTTGTTTCACTTATCCTTGCCTAAGGTACTGCTATCAACAATATCACTCCCTGCCAAACTCCTAAGCTGCATTTTGAATGGGCCAGAAGAAGCAATATTGAGAGTGAGGAGATGAAAGGCAACAAATTGAGATAAGATCTTTCTACATTTGTACTAATAGTTTATCAAGTTAAAGAAGGACAGAACCAAGTTTCCTATCTTAAAAGAGTACTTTCTTCATAAAAGGTGGGAGGGGGTTCAGGATAATAAAAATATTTGTGAACTAGGATGCTAAGTCTTACTTAATTTTCACAACAACCCATAAGGTAATATTACTTCTATTTTATATAAGAATAAACATTAAAAATAATAATAACCAGAAGACAATCGTAAGATAACCAAATCATAAATTTTGCCCTATTTTTTCTTGAATCACTTTTCTTCACTTATGCTCTTTACCAGAAAATATTTCTAACATATTATATATAGTTTACTAACATCATTTAAATATTTCTATAGAGATATATATTTTTTCAAAGTCTTACAACCCTTTTTCTTTCCCCCTTTGGTCCTCAATCAACTTGAGACAACTGACAAAGCAGACTGGGTCCCCTCTTCTTAGAAATTAGAGTCCCAAGGCCCAGCAAGCTCAGGGAAGTTGTTCTCCCATTCCCTTCAAAAGCAATCCCAAACTCTTCAAGCATTCTCTTAGATCTAACCAGTTCACACTGAAGTGACAACCCAGACACCAGCTTTAGGGACAACAGAATTCATCAGGCATGAATTCCCTCTATTTCTCTCTCTTCTCCCCCACATCTACACTCATCTTTATCTACACCCCTTCTTCCCTCAGGAGTCAGAGGAAAGGTTTCATTCTCTCAGACTAACTTGTGTCCAGTATCTAATTACTTCCCATATAATCTAATTCATTATTCCACTAGTTAATCTCGTTTTTCTGTTCCTCCAACCTCTCTCCACCAGGGCTATTTCACTCAGGGGACTAACATGCAAGTATAATATTTGCTTCCACCTAAAAAAATTAATAACTCAAACCTTTTACTACACATTCCTCTTCAACTACTTGCCCTTACTCTCCTTTTCTTCTGAACTCAAGTCCTTGAAAGTAATTTAGACAGGCTGCCTCTATTTACTTATCTCCCATTCACTATAAATAACATGGATTCTGCCCTTATTATTTAGGGAACTCGCTCTCCCTAAGGTTATTTATTAATAGGTGTTAAACACTAAATCTAAACGAAACTTTTCAACTAACAAAACTTTATCCTGACTGGAACTTTTGAGTTCCAGCATTTAAATTCAAACTGGCTGGCCTTCAAAACTTATACTTGTAATCATTATGCTCTATTGCTTCAAGGTAACTACACCTACAGTTATCCTGATTACCTTCTCCATCCCAGTCCCGTCAGTCACTAAATCCTAATTGATTAAGGATATTGGTGATCCTTAATATCTCTGGAAGCAATTTTCTACTGGTGACGATACCCAAACACCCAATTCAAAAATTTGATGGTTATTTTAAACCCCCCAAACACTCAGACCATATCATGAGAGAATAATCACCTCTCTTTTGTGATTCCCTCACTACCCTAGAATCACAGAACTTTGAAAGTAGAATGGAACTGTCATTTTACAGCTGAGAGACTGGGACTGAGTAGTTTACCTACTGTTAGCCTAGCACAGAACCGGGAACACAGGAAATCAATAATAGATACCTGTGGGAGAAAACTTATTGGGTGAATCACAAGCTCCGTCAAGGTTTGTTCATTTTGCACCTGGCACCACTAACTTATTTTCAGACTCAAATGGGGTCTCTTTTGTAACAATTAAAGCATTAAGTAAACAAGCACTAGTCGTATAGAAGTAACCAACTTTTCTTTTACTCGCCCACCAACGTCAATGGTGTGACTCTTTCCGTCCAAGTGCTGACTGTCAGTCCCCACACACTTACCTCTTCAAGATATCTGTTAACAGTTGAGTCAACTACGATAACTTCCGTGTCCACCAGGTGCTGGGGACACGTGTCTTCCCGCCAAAATGCAGTCCCGGGACATCACCGAAGAGTCAACCAGTCAAATTTTAGCGTGAGCTTCACCCTCCGCAATTCTGATTTGGGAGGCGCGCTCTTCCCGGAAGTGACGCATCTACTCCGCTGAAGAGGAGTCACGGCGGAGGGGTGACTTTTTCGTAAAGAAGTCCGCGAGGTGGGTAATTAGAACGGAAGAGTATCTCCCCTACTACGGCCTGCAGCTCCGGGATACCTTCGGGACATGCGCCCGCGGAGCCGAGAGCGCCGAGCCGGAGCGGTGCAACACACTAACGATAGCAGCGCCCTCAGCAAGCGTTCCCTGGCCGCGCGCGGGTACGTGCACGACACTTTTGCCGCGTTGCTAGTTCCGGGGACCGCGCGCCGCGCGCCGCTCATCCACCGGGGCTACTACGTCCGCGTACGCGCCGTAACGCACTGCGTGCGCGCCTTTCTAGAACGCGTGCGGGCAGCCTCCGGTGGACCTCGCGCCCAGATCCTGTCGCTGGGCGCGGGCTCAGACTCACTTTATTTCCGCCTCAAAACTTCAGGCTGCCTGGCCTGGGCTGCTGTCTGGGAGGTCGATTTTCCGGACGTGGCGCGACGCAAAGCGGAAAGGATTCGGGAAACGCCGGCATTGCGCGCGGTAACCGGGCCTGTTCTGAGCGGGGACCCCGCGGCAGCCTTGTGGTTTGAGAGCCTGGACTACCGCATCCTGGGCTTGGACCTCAGGGAGGTCGAACGGTTGGACCTGGCCCTGGCTGCCGCGGGCCTTGATGCGGCCGCACCCACTTTGCTCCTGGCTGAGGCTGTGCTGACCTACCTGGAGCCGGATAATGCTGCGGCCCTCATCTCCTGGGCAGCCCAACGTTTTCCTAACGCCCTTTTCGTGATCTACGAGCAGATGAGGCCACATGACACTTTTGGCCAGTTCATGCAGCAACATTTTCAGCAGCTGAATTCTCCTCTGCACGGCCTGGACCGCTTTCCAGACGTGGAGTCCCAGCAGCGCCGCTTCCTTCAGGCTGGCTGGACTGCCTGCAGTGCCATGGACATGAATGAATTCTATCGCTGCTTTGTACCCGCAGAAGAACGTTGTCGCGTGGAAAATCTTGAACCATTTGATGAGTTTGAGGAGTGGCATCTGAAGTGTGCCCACTATTTCATTCTGGCCGCTTCTAAAGGAGACACTCTCTCCCAAATTTTGGTGTTTCCATCCTCAGAGGTGTTTCCTCGAGTAGATCCTGCTTCCCCTTCAGGGATCCTCCCTGCTAATATAGTCACTAGTGACAGCCAGGGCCCAAACTTGAAAAGATATGGTCACGCCTCTGTCCTTTTGAGCCCAGACATTATTCTCAGTTCAGGTGGTTTTGGAGAACAGGAGGGGCGGCATTGCCGAATCAGCAAGTTTCACTTGCTTTCAAAATACTGTAACTTTGAATGGAAAGGCAAACAAATAGGCAGTTGGGGGATGGGAACTCAGTGGGACGGACGCCTTTATCACACCATGACAAGAATTTCAGATACTCAGGTTCTGGTTCTGGGAGGCAGACTGTCTCCAGTGACTCCAGCCTTGGGGATTCTCCAACTCAGTTTTTTAAAAAATGAAGATAATAGCACTGAGGATCTAAATGTAACAGTAACCAAGGCTGGCCCAGAAGAAGATTCCACTTTGTCATGTTGGCGTCATTCAACAACAGAAGTGTCCTATGAAAATCAGAAGTATTTGTTTGTATATGGGGGTCGAAGTGTGGTGGAACCTGTATTAAGTAACTGGCATTTTCTACATGTAGGGACAATGGTTTGGGTCAGGATCCCAGTGAAGGGGGATACACCTGAAGGCCGGCATTCCCACAGTGCCTGCAGCTGGCAAGGGGGAGCCCTTATTGCTGGAGGTCTAGGTGCTTCTGAGGAGCCATTGAGCTCTGTACTCTTTCTGAAACCAACCTCTTGTGGATTCCTCTGGGAATCAGTAGACATCCAGCCTGCCATTACCCCAAGGTACTCTCACACAGCTCATGTGCTTAATGGGAATCTTTTACTGGTTGGAGGGGTCTGGATTCATTCCTCCTCAGTTCCTGGGGTGACTGTTATCAATTTGACTACAGGATTAAGCTCTGAGTATCAGATTGATGCAACATGTGTGCCATGGCCATTAATGTTACACAACCATACCAGCATCCTCCTTCCTGAAGAGCAACAGCTCCTGCTCCTTGGAGGTGGTGGGAACTGCTTTTCCTTTGGCACCTACTTCAACCCCCATACAGTAACATTAGACCTTTCTTCTTTGAATGCTGGGCAGTAGGGACTGGACTTTTGATATACTCAGGACTTGTTAAAGTAGACAACAAAGGTTTCCACAAATAGGATTTGACTTTGGCTGTAGATCTGCCACACCCTTTATGCCCCTCTTTTTTTTTTTTTTTTAATTAGCACTACTGGCCCTGGCTGGTGTGGCTCAATGGATTGGTCCCAGCCTTCGAACCCAAAGGACACTGGTTCAATTCCCAGCCAGGGCACATAACCAGGTTGCAAGCCAGATCTCCAGCCAGGTCCTTAGCTGGAGGCAGGTGAAAGGCAACCATACATTGATGTTTCTCTTCCTTTCTTCCTCCCTCCATGCCCTTCTCTCTAAAAATAGTGAATAAAAAGACCTTTTGAGAAAAAAAAAATTTTTTTTTAATTAACACTGCTATCCAGTAAAGAAAATTAAAGGTTGTTAAAACATACCACTATTCAAGCCCTGGCTAATGGCTCAGTGGATTGGTGCTGGCCCTCAAACCTAAAGGTTGATGGTTTGATTCCTAGGCAGGGAACATAACCAGGTTGCAAGCCAGGTCTCTAGCCAGGTCCATAGCTGGAGGCCGATGAAAGGCAACCATACATTGATGTTTCTCTTCCTTTCTTCCTCCCTCCCTGCCCTTCTCTCTAAAAAATAATGGATTAAGAAAAAACAAAAACTTAAGGAAAAACATACCACCATTTAGATGGTACAAAAGTAAAACATAAATAGGACTATCTTTGGTCATACAGCCCTAGAGTAGGAATTGGGGGGTCCTTTGAATCCCTGTATCTTCCATTTTCCAATCTATGTTTATCCACTTACAGAATTATAATGACCTTTAACCTAAGTCAAGTGAAAAATTTCCCACTCCTAGGCTTTGTGATTTGAGATGATACCTTGGAAAAAGTTTCACACAGATTCCTGGTAAGAATTTAAAGTTGACTATAGTTGAAGGGGCATGGTATTGACCTCATTCTTTATGAATGAAACCTAAAATGAACCCAGTTGCTGTTTGATTAAAACATTGTGCCATTTAGGGCAGCAGAGAACTCTGGGTTAACTTTAATGATAACATTTGTAGGACTTTATTGAAAAACATGCCATTGTCCCATTTTTGCCACTGGTTCCATATGTATGTAGATTTTTGCATGTTTGTAAACCAAACAATGCTTCAATTCACTGTACATATGGTCTAATGTTTTGCTACAGGTCATTTTCCACCCTTTATTATGGTCTGTGCCAGAAAAAGCTTACTTTCATGGATTACATCAATGAATTTTCCCTGTCCTCTAGTTTCTGGTGAGCTCTACCAGTCAGAGGCATCAGAGGGAGGTAAAGGGCAGAAAGAGTGAGAGGGTATTTATTCCAACTGTTTCCCCCAACCAATTTGCAAGTTGGCACTATATATATATATATGTATATATATATATATATATATATATATATATATATATATAATTATTTATTTATTTTTTAATTTTTTTGTCAAAGGCCACAGCTCCTATTATATATTCCTCTTCCATAAGACACAGCTCTAATTCTGCATCACTCCAGGTTCCTTCTTACCTCCTCAGGCCTAGGAGTTGTCATGATTCTTTGCTAGACCTGAGCTGCATTGTTCAACATAGTAGCCGTTAGCTGTGTGGCTATTTAAACTAGAGATTAAATAAAATTAAGAATTCAGTGGATTAGTTGCATTAACCACATGTGGCCAGTGGCTATGGTACGGGGCAATATAGATAGAATATTTCCCTCATTGCAGAAAAATCTGGACACTGCCAAGGAACTTCACTATCTTGACTTGGCTTCCCTAAACTCAGCTCATCCCCTTCTAATCAGCATCTTTATTAAACTCTCCTCAGTCATCTTCTTTAAATGGACCACCTTTCCTCATGAGCCTTGTGAGATCAATGAAATGTCTTAGGTATTCATTTTTTAAATTTAAGCCTTCTCATCTAAATTGTCTCAAAAGCTAGTGGCTTTGATGGTACTAAATGTACCACTATACTATTTCTTGTTAGTCTTTGGTCCTTGAAAGCTTAATATCTTGAGAATCTACAAGTACCCAAGTTCTACAAGAACTACCAATGTTGACATCTTAATGAACTCAGTATGACACACACTCCTCTTTCCCTGAATATTTTTATGATAACTTTCCAATAAATGAATGTGAAAATGATTAATATAAAAACTGAGTAGCAAACACAAACCTAAGAGTATGGAGAGGACAATGTTGGCTGTTAAATCAAGGCTTACGGAAGACAACCTCTGTCTAACTTAAGCTTCACTGAGACTGCAAGAGCCCTTTCAAGGGAAGTTGTTAGTTAGAGTCGTGAGTGAGTCCTGGGAAACAAGGCTTACTACAGCTAGACATCTGGCCAGGTTATTGGTAGGTACTAGATAACTGGCAAGAATGTGGTCAGAAGGGGGAAAGGCAGCTTTCTATTTCCTGTGCCTAGGTTCAGTAATAGCCTACCTCCAGCTTTCAAGAGCATATCAAAGCAGAACATTGATGGAATGAGTGTCCTTAGCTAGGTAATAGTACCAAAATTCTAATTTAGAAATGACTCCAAAGACCAGGGAACACCTTCTATAATGCTACCTTTTATATAGTGCCATCAATCATTATTAGTTCATTCCTTTTAGGGAATAAAAGAAGGTGGTGGTGGGGTGGAGGACGGTGGTGGAATCATAAAGAAAATGTGAATGTGCGCCAGAGCCAAATTAATGCAGTGGTGCATATTCTCTTGAGCACTGCCCAGTATGGCACGTTATGACTAACCAGACTTATTTTCCAGAGAAATTACTGCATTTCCTATAAGTAATTACCAGATTAAGCATGCCCTCAACCTCTAACCCTATACATGCATCATATTCAGGAATTAGTTATTTCTCAAGCTCTACTCATTAGAGCACTCAGAAGTTTTGTCAGCAACATTTACTCTGTGCCTTTGGAACCATGTTGTGTGTGGACTGGTACTGGATCCCAGTTTCGTAACAAGTAACCTGCAACAATTAAGAGTTGTGAGCCGGATTGAGAACTCAAGTCAGGGAATAACTTGCTTCTTCATTTCACCTCTGAATAATTTTGTCCTAAAATTCTGGAATGGAGCTCTGGAGTAGTTACGAGAATTGATGAAAGGACTTTTCCTTGTTTATTAAATGTAGCTCTTTTTAGGTCAGAAAAACTAAGGAAAAGAGAATTTCTTATGTTGAATCTCTACTGGTAGAGTCTCAGAAACAGTATTACACTAGTGAGGGTATGAAAACGTGTTAAGAGTAACTCTTCTGGGATATGTTCTTCAAAGGCCAGTACTGCCATTTCCTTGTGTGCTTTTAGAATTTTACCACTGAATGTCCATTTTCATCTTTCTACAGATTTGATCCATAGTGATATTAGGAAGTGGACATGTAAAAATGCATTCCAGTGCCCAGGCATTGCCTTGGTCTTCCCTTTCAGTGGTCTCAGATCTTGAAAATCCTGGTTTATTCCATATGCATTTTGTGATTTTCAAATTTAACCTCAACTAACTTGTGATTTCCAAATTTAATCTTAAATAACACATATCTACTCTGAGATGCATCATACATGACATCTGGAAAATACTCTCATGTGGCAGCTCCAAATGTGACCAATCATTCCCTTTGCTGGAGAAGCCTGTGTTCTTTCCAAAGTCTGGTCAATAATAGTAGGACTAGTTACTAAGATGAGTTCTTAAAGCACAGATACTACCCAATATGGGACTATTTTCCAGATGTAGCCACCGCACAGGCCAGGCCTGAAATAGTGGCCCTGTTAAGTCCTTACGTAACGCTGGGAGGCATGCAAGAACCAAGAACTAACCTGGAGGTTCCCACGGGAAGGTTCAGATCTTAGGAATGTGGTTTGTCCCCTTGAAGCCTGCCCAATAAAAATTAGGTATACTGTCATCTGTGTCCAGCATACCCTGACCTGGGGGAGAGCTTTTTGTTTCTCTCATTGTTGTCACTAAAAATACACCTATTGTATAATCATCACAATATGGCATTGATTGATAATCTTTATGTGCACTCTGTTTATATTCCTTTACACTGTGTAGTCAATAAAAGCTTTGGAGGAATGATCCTCAGGACTCTTCACTAGAGGGATTAGCCAGTCTTACTCTCTAAACATACACTGTTGGGCTTTTTTCCTTCATCTGAGGCGCTTGGGGGACCTTGCTGGTTGAGGTCCCCCTCAACTATGTAGAGCAGAAATTCTGAAAATTATAACCAGCTTTAGAGTAGGTTGAGATTTCCTTGGATATAGATAATTATGTAAACAAAGAATTCTGTCATTCCAGTTATAAGATGGCTTATTTATTTTTCTTGGACAATGACATAAAGCACTTAAATGAGAAGGGGCAATTTCTTGACCGAGAGAAGGAATTGTGTCTGTCTAGTTAACTTGCCTATATCTTTATTATAGTGGATGCTCAATAAATACTTGGGTGGAGGTCCAGTCTGACACTAAAATAAATTATATTTGAACATTACTATTGTGTCTACCATGCACAAATATGTCAATTTATTTAATTACCATGTGTGAGGGGAGAGCATTATAGTTTTAAAGATCCTCTTGTTTGAAAGTTTTAAAAATTCAACTCCCTTGACCTGGATAAAGGTGGTAGACTTCCCAGTGTTACTCCTCGTGTTACAGATTATACCTGAACCTTTTTCCTGATTGCAGTTTCCAACTGATCCTCATCACCTTCTGTTCAACCTTGGACCATGGGTGTTACCTCATATCTTTTGGAAATGAAATGAGCTAACTTTGCCAAAAGGTTAATCTGAGGGAGTAGAAACATGCAATTAAATATTCTCATGGGAAAATACAAGATCTTCCTAGGATGAAGTGATGCTTCACTGGGCATGACTTGGTGTGTAACTCTCCAAATAAGTTTAATAGAGGGAGAGGGAAGACCATACCCTAATATTTACTTGAATAGTCACTTGCCACCTAATTGGTAGATTAAGGCTAGGAAGTTAATTGTAATAAGAATGTTTTTTTAGGCTATTACATTACATTCTACTTTTCTCACTTCCCAGGCTTTGTCCACATTTTTTAAAATATTTTATTTATTTTATTTTTAGAGAGAGTGAATTGGAGGGAGAATGAGAGGGAGAGAAACGTCCATGTGTGGTTGCCTCTCTCGTGCCCCTAACCAGGGACCTTGTCCACAACCCAGGCATGTGCCCTGAGAGTTGAACCAGCAACCCTTTGGTTCACAGGGTAGTGCACAATCCAGTGAGCTGCAGCAGCCAGGCTATCCACATTTTTAAACTTTTCATTGGAGCCTCAACTTCTGATTCATATTTAGACTTACAATTTTAGAACAAGTTAGCAAAGATGGTATTTATTATTTTTTGATGCTGTGTATACATTTTTAAGTTAATTTTATTATTATTGTAGTATAATTGTTTCATTTTCCCCGCTTTGCTCTCCCCTGCCCCCTCTCCGTGTCCCCCTTCCCTCAGTTAACCCCCAGCTCGTTGTCCATGTCCATGGGTCCTCCTTGCTAGCTCCTCATCTGACCATTTCCCCTGCTTTCCCCCTTCTCCATCCCCCCCAGTCACCCTCATTTTGCTTCTCTCTCTCTCTCTCTCTCTCTCTCTCTCTCTCTCTCTCTTTTCTGTATCTCTTGTTACTTTGTGCTTACCTGTATGTTTTGTTCCTTAGTCTCCTGTATTAAGTAAGAACATACGGTATTTAACTTTTGCTGCCTGGCTTATTTCACTAAGCATGACTATTTGGTATATGATTTGGGACTACCTGGCTAATCATTTGTGAAAAGTGATATTTGCTCCTTACTTCTCACAAATCACAAGCCTAAATTGCAGGTGGGTTAAAAATCAGACCTAAACTTAATAAACAAAGCAAAACTAAATTATATGAGTATTGGAATAAGTATAAAAGAACCTGTTATAATCTTAGTGGTAGAAAAGGCCTTAAAGAATAGACATATACAAACAAAACTCAGAAAAAGTCCAATAGATGTATCTATTTAAAACTTAAGGACAATAAGAAATTAAAGATTAATTTAATAAGAAATTAAAAGATTAGTCTTTTCTTTCTTTTTTTTTTTTTTAGATTTTATTTCATTATTTTTAGAAAGAGGGGAAGGAAGAGAGGCAGAGAGGGAGAGAGACATCAATGTATGGTTGTGTTTCACCTGCCTCCAGCCACAGACCTGACTGGAGGCCCAGTTTGCAACCTGGTTATGTGCCCTGGCTGGGAAATAGAACCTGCAACCTTTGGGTTTGCAGGCCGGCGCCTTAACCACTGTGCTACCAACCAGGGCAAGATTAGTCTTTTCTCTACTCAGGGTCAGCCATTAGGAGACTTTTATTTTCCTTTTTCATTCAGTCCCTAGAATTCAGATACATGGAACTGAGTCCTCTGTTTCTCAATACTAACTGAGTTTAAGAAAGGGGAAGTTGAATAATGTAAAATGGAGTTTTCAATTGATAATATTCACTTTTCATTAATTCATTCATTAATCCATTTGACATTTGTTTTAATCAGGATATATCAGTAAGCCAAATAATCCCTTGTAGAATCTGTAGCCTTCAGGGGGAGACAAGAAATGAAACAATAAAGATAAATACGTTATATATTACATTCTAAGTGATAAGGACTGGAAAAAAAGTAGGGTAAGGAGGATCAGGAGTGTATGGGGATTGGAGTAGCAGATTACAATAGGTAGATAGGGTCACTGTCACTGAGCAGTGAAATTTCAGCAAAGAATTGAGGAGGTGACAGAATTAGCCAATTATCAGGGAAAGGGTATTTCTGGGAGAGGTAATGGCAAGAGCAAAACTCCTAAAGCAATTCATTTTAAGAACTTTGGTTTTAATCTGGGTGAAAGGGGTTTGGGGTGATACTATTTGGCATACATTTTTAAAGGATTCCTCTAGACACTGTGAGAGAAATGGATTATAGGAGAACAAGAGTTAAGGCCAGGAGCCTTGTTGGAAGGCTGATGCAGTAATTAAGATAAGAGATGATGTAGATTCAGCTGGGTTAGTAAAAAATGGTTGGATTTGGGGTACACAAGTATTTTGAGGGAAGAGCCAAGAGAATTTCCTAATGTACTGGGTATGGGATATGATAGAAAGAAAGGAATGAAGAATGGGCACCATGGCTTTAGGCCTAAGTAACTGGAAAAGTTGGAGGTGCTAATCTACTGATTTGAGACTATGGATGGTGCAGATTTGTGAGCATAGACCAGAAGTTTCAGGTTGGATGTGTTGACTTTGGGATGTCTGTTAGACATCCAAATGGAGAGCTGCTTAAATATCTATTTTATAACCTCCCTCCTCACCTTCTACATTCACTCACTTTTTCTCCCCCCCCCCACCCCCCCGTAAATAACTACACAAAGTACAGGAATAGAATTGGCAAATAAAAATGGCTAAATTGGAAACATGAAGTGTACCTTGAAATCACTCAAGCCTGGCTGCTACTGGCTCCTAGAGCCCCTCCCAGAACCACATTCATTCAGACCCGTTGTCTTGTTGGGGTTTTTTTTCCTGATTTTTAGGTCTTTCCATATTAATATTTATTATACATACTGTGAATACATACTACATTAGCAGCTTTTTCATAAAGCCAGAATGCTTCATCCACTGCCACACCTGCTCCCCTTACTTGATATTCCAGTTATGTGTAACTATACCTAGGTCCTAAAGCACATGATATTGTTTCATGCCTCCATGCCTTTACATACAGTGTTCTACCAGTGAGGACTCTTCTTTTGTGGGGGCAGTAATTTTAAAAAAGATTTTATTTATTATTTTTAAAGAGGAGGGCAGGTAAGGAGGAAGAAAGGGAGAGAAGCATCAATGTATGGTTGCCTTTCACCTGTCTCCAGCTAAGGACCTGACTGGAGACCTGGTTTGCAACCTGGTTACATGCCCTGAATGGGGAATCAAACCAGCAACCTTTGGGTGCAGTAATATTTTTAATTGGAAAACAAATCTACAACTTGGAATGAATCTGAGGCAAACTGTGCCATAAGCAAATTTTCTTTAAGTGGCTAACCCAAGTTCAAAAAGCAAGTAACCAAGAAATAGCTAGAATACTATTCTACAAAATTATTTAAAACCTAGGGATTTCTAGGGATTTTTATTTTTTACCTCAACTTAGTAGACATAATGATTTCTACTCTGGGGACCAGCTAAACACTGCAAGTGCCATTATTTCTGAAGGCTTCAACTTGTAAAACACATGTAGAGGTAAAACAGAGGATACCGAAAGAAGTAAGGCCTGTGCACAGCCTAAATAAATAAATAAAGCTACCATTAAAAGGGGAAAAAAAAGCAAGTAACAAAAGAAGATGTTTCTAGTACAGGATTGGAAGCACCAAAAAATAGTATACAAGTACCTGGATAATATACCTTTCTTTGTGATAATGCAACTTTAAGTACATATTGTTGACCACCCATAGTCCATTCAGAGTTACAACTCCACACTTCAACAATATACCAGTAGTTCCTAAAGAAAACTGCTCTTAAAAAACAGGCATAATTTATATGTTTTCTCATTTGACCAACTTCATCTAAATTTGGATTTGCAGAAGGGCTTAGATATATCCAGAGTAAGCCACATGAAACATGTTGTTTGGTCAATTTTATAAATTAAGGTTTCAGAACAATGACAGTAAGACAAGGGAAGAAAACACGGAAGAATGAAGTCCTCATTACTATACATGCATATTTTTTGACAGTAGGGGAAACCTCTTGCAGATAAGCTACAAAGAAAAGGCAAATAAACAATTTTGTACAAGAAATTTAACACATTCTGTACAATGTCTTCTCTTTGCTGTCATCATTTATAAAAACTCTTAATAGTTCATTTGATGATCACCATCAATACCTGCTTCCCTGATCATTCTATCAACCTCTTCATCTATTAGCTTCTCTCCAAGGTTTATCATCACATGGGGAAGCTCTGCTATATTAAGATAGCCATCCCCATCCTTATCAAACACACAGATTGCTTCTCTAATTTTCTTCTTCACTGCCCGTGTCTTTCATTTTATATGCCATCATTGTCAGAAAATCTGAGAAGTCGATTGTACCTTTTCAGCCAACATCCACTTCATTAATCATGTGCTATAACCCTGCTCCTCTGGGATTCCACTAAAGAGACCTCATTCCAGGCCCCAGTTCCTTTGTTGTTATAATTCCATCACCATTTTATCAAATAGTGAAAAAGCTTCTTTGAATTCTGCACTCTGCTCTTCAGTCAGTTGGTCAGCCATTACTGCAAGCTCCACCAGCCTCTAAGATGCCACCATACAACCACTTGCTCCTCTTGGACTCCCGGTTGGAAGTCTTAACATTTCCCCTCCTATCTTATTCTCATCCCATTCCAACCTCTGTAGTACAACTCTTACTTGACTTTCAAAGCTTATCCACAGCACCCCCCCCCCCCAGGCCCTTTCAAGCTGGGATGGGTTGCCCTTCTGTATTGCCATAGCACCTTGCAAATGTCATCCATGTTGTATTTACCATATCATATTATAACCTGTTTTCTAATCTGTCTTCTCACTCCAGATGGAAGCTTCTTAAGGGCAGGGATAGAATCTTCCTCATTATTGTATTCCCAACACCTGACACTTTATAAACAAACTGAACAAGGATCTCTCATTGTGGGTGTATATCTTCTTGGAGCCAAATATTTCTCACACCCCTTCAATATAACAAATCCTGTTCCTTTATATCATTTAGCCTTTAACTTTAGGCCATGATGCTGGAGTACAAAAATAAGGAGATAAGACCTAAGAGAAGAACATAAGAAATGAAAAGGAAGCTGAAAGCCATCTGCTCCTGGAAGGGAAAGGAAGGAAAGTATGGCAAGACTTGAGATCTGTGTATCTTCTTTTTTATCTTTTCCTCATTTAAGGATATATTTATTGATAAGAGGGAGGGAGAAATGTTGGTGTGAGAAACATTGATATTGATTAGTTGCCTTCTGTATGTGCCCCAATCTGGATTGAACACTTAACCTAGGGATTTGTCCTGACTTGGTTATCAAACCACAAACTTTTTGGTGTATGGTACAATGCTCCAACCAACCAAGCCACACTGGCCAGGGCAAGGTATGGGTATCTTGTACTCTTTCACCTCCACCTCCTCAAAACCAAGAAAAGGAGGATTAAAGGGTGGTAGAAAAATTCACACGGGTTTGGGCAACTCCCAGGGCAGGAGCTTTCTTCTCAGTTCTCAGGGAAAAGCCTAGGAAAATCACATATCCCTCAGGGGAACTCAGCACTTGAGCAATATGGGGTCACCTCACGGGTAGGTTAGAAATTGCTAAGGGGTATGAAGATCTGAAATAACACCACAGCCTGTGTGTAGCATTAAATGAAACCAGAAATTCCTTCATAAGCAGCATAACACAAAAGTACTGAAATATCCAGCAGACCAAAAGAGGCCTGGGTCAGGGGAGGGGAGGGGAGGGACCGTGGACTTCAATAGAGGCCCAGTATGAGATTCAGAGAACAAGGTGGGACCATCTAAACCTTGGCAGAACACAGCAAAACCCGACATAGGACATCCAGGATCAGAAAGGAGCCAGAGGTCTATGCCCCTGCTCCCTCTGTGAGGATTTTGAAATGGCTAAAGGTACACAGTTACCTACAGTTACAGAGTTAGGAAACAGTGGCTGACCAGAATTGTACCTTCAGCCGCCTGGACAGACATTGAGCAGGGCGAATTCTTAAGGGGCTTGGAAACTGCCCAGAAAAGTGTAGATTCAAAGCCATAGGTATTGGGGAGCCATTGTGGATTGTGGGATGAAGAGTGACATAATGTTTAAGGAAGACCAGCCTGGCAGAGCTCTGTAGGACAGGGTAAGTAGAGGGAAATCTGGAAGCAGGGTAAAATTAAACATCAATATCTGTAACCAGTCTAAAAGTGATAAGACCTTAAAATGGAGCAGTTACAATAGAAATAGGAAAGAACACATCCTAAACTATTTGTAATAATAATAAAATTAGTAGCAGAATTGCATCAAGTAAGTACTTACTATGTGCCAGCACATTATCTCTCTTAACTACCACAGTAACTCCATGAGGAATTAACCATTATTTTCCCTATTTTACAGATGAGGTGATTAAGGCACAGAGAAGTTAAGTAACAGGCCTAATGTTGCACAGCTATAAGTGGTAAAACCAGGCATCAAATCCAGGAGGGTCTTACCATGGACCTCAGGATCTTAACCAGTCTGCTTGACCATGATATCAAAGAATCAGAGATCACATTAAGACGTCTGTCAATCAAAAAGCCATTGACAGAAATGGGTACTTGGGAATAAGAAGCAGTTTAAAGGGAAAATTAATTGAGTTTGGGATTATGTTGAGTATGTCAATATGGCAAACACAGATCAGTTTTGTAAGGGCTAGGATGGGATTTAATGGGTCACTGTGAGTTTTTGTTGTTTTGCATTTTTTTTTTGGGGGGGGGGTCAGGAGTTGGGGGGAGGGTGAAGTCCAATCTATAAATTTAAGCTTTTAGTTAATGGGAAGGAGACAATGAAGCCAGTCTTTGAATTTAAAGACACACATTTGTTAACTTGAACTCTCTCTGTTGCATTTACATTATGATAAATATTTATTTTTAAAACAACATATTGACCCTGGCCAGGTAGCTCAGTCGGTTAAAGCATCATCCCGATATACCAAGGTTATGGTTCAGTCTCTGGTCAGGGCACATACAAGAAGCAACCAATGAATGCTCAAATAAGTAGAACAACCAATCAATGTTTCTCTCTCTCTCTCTTTCAAATCAATAAATATAAAAATAAAAAGTAACATTTTCTCTCCATGTCAATGGGGAAATTCACTCAGTCAAGTGACAGGTAAATTTAGAAATCTAGAAAAGGTGAGTTATCATCATTGTTCTGCATTCAGCAGAAGATTTTTGTGGTAACTCAAGTCCTCTGTGGGGCTCAGCTATTTCCAGATGCTGGACCCAGCCTTGTGGTTTTCAACAAACACCTTCAGCTTTCCATATTTATTACATCAAATAAGGTGTCAACAACCCATAGCCCTCCTTCCTTCATTACCCCGAAACCTGAATCATTTGCTGAGGCAATCACCATAGGTAAGCAGATTAGGACAGTGGGTGAACTGCCCAGAAATGAAATGGAATGACAGGTAATGAAGTTCATTACAAACAAATCAGCCTCTGTAGTCCTAGCCAAGAACTCTTTTAGCAAAAATAAGGAAGGCCAAAAAAAGAGAAGGGCCCTACTTAAGTAAATATATGCTTTTTAAATAGTCATAATCTTTTGTTTATTGAAAGTTGACTCTGTGCCCAGAACTAGGCCAGTGGTTTTCCAGCATTGTCTCCTGTAATCCTCACAACCTGCAGAGATATATTACTATTTTGTACTTTTGAGGATGAGGAAACTGAGGCTTTGATAAAGGATATACAATTTGTTCATGGACCGGGGCTAATCATAGAGGCAGGATTCGAACTCAAGTTTGAGCCTATACTAATCCAGTCTTAAGGTGGCTCAGAGACTTGGACTAAACCCCATAACACTACTCTAATCCACCTTGTAACAGCTAACTGAGGTAACAAAATGTGACATTTTGTAGACCCAAACTGGAATAGTCAAGCTGGCATTTGAGGGAAGTACTTCTGAGAGTATGCAGCCGGTCAGACTGGCCATGCAAGCAGCCATGGACCTGCCCCTGAAATGCCAAAACTCCATTCTCTGTATTGTCAGCCCAGAAACCCGAGACTTATTTCTGTTGACTTTGAGACTTAAACCTTGCATAACCCTTCTCTGTCTCTACTCCTTTTATAGGACCATGATTTCGTTTCACCTGAAATCAAATAAGGCATTGGGCAGTAGCTGAACGCATGACATTGTGGGAACCAGTGTCCTTTTGTCCAGGACAACCAACCAAGCCTGAAACTCTGATGAAAATGCATGCTATTTCCTGAGGCTGATGTTGTGCATGCCACCGCCCCAGGTGCTCAGTTCAGGTATCCTAACTTGAAAACTAACTGGGATGACCAAGTTGTGGGACTACTGCTGGGTAATGAGTTAACCTGGAAATCATTCTCTCATCAAGAAATTCTCAACAAATGGTGTTGGGAGAACTGGACAGCAACATGCAAAAAGATAAAACTAGACCACCAACTTACACCATACACCAAAATAAACTCAAGATGGATAAAGGATTTAAACATAAGCAGTGCCACCATAAAGGTCCTGGAGAAAAATATAGGCAGTAAACTTTTGGATATCCTACGCAAAAATATGTTTACTGATACTTC